>JANPXK010000933.1:0-75895 GCA_024704745.1 Rosa lucieae
GGGCTTCACTAAATGAGATTTAAATGAAAGCCCAAGACACATTTTTAGTGCCCAATAACATGTATGGACCAGCCAACATATTGGCTTTATGAAAGTCAATATTTTTCTTTTAGTAATTGGAGTTATTTCCTATTATAAAAGTGAAAGCATGGACATAATAATTGTGTCTCCACACTATTATTTTCAGATTTGAGAGAGAGAGAGAAAGAGTTCTCCCTTGGTCCATTACAAAATTAAAGAAGAACACTTGCATAATTTCTTCTTTTCTTTCATCTTTCTTCATCTCTTGATTCACTTGGTGAAGATCCTTAGAGGCCATATCCTTTTGTGGCTTTACTTATTACATCAAGGAGAAGATTACAAGCACAAGAAGGAGACAAGAAGGAGTTCTTAATCAAGGTGCTTCAAGGTGAAGTAAACACACACAAGGAGAGATCAAGGAGAGGAACTTTGGTGGTTCACTTGGATCGGATTGAGATCACGCTCCAAGGGTGAGTAGAACATAAACTACTTCTTTGTTCTTCCTTACTATGCATGCTATGTTTATATACATATCACAATAAGCCAAGATCATGGGTTAAAGGAATGGATTTTATGTTTAGTTAGTAGTTTAATGGTTAAACTAATTCCGCACTAATTAAAAAGTTTTGAAATCCATCCATTCCTTCAGTCTTTGCCCACTTTCCACAAGTACGGGTCATCCCAAATATAAGACCGAGCATCACGAAGAAACTTTTTTTTAGAATGTGTATCATAGTGATCCGGAATGAAAGTAAAATTGCTAGCCCAATAATTTACAAAGTCTGCAAACCAAGGCGTCTCAATAACAACATGGAATAGGTACTCATCGGGGAAATGCTCATCCAATGGTATAGCACAAGAATCTCCACCATGCTCAAGTCTAGACAAATGATCCGCAACAAGATTTTTCCGACCCGGCTTATCCTTGATCTCCAAATCAAACTCTTGGAGTAGTAACACCCAACGAATCAAACGGGGCTTGGCATCTTTCTTACTCAACAAGTATCTCAATGCCGCATGATCCTTATGGACTATCACCTTTGAACCCAAGAGATAACCTCGAAACTTTTCGAGAGCAAAAATCACCGCTAGTAGTTCTTTCTCAGTAGTAGTGTAGTTCATTTGAGCCTCATTCAAAGTCCTACTAGCATAATATATAGCATGCAAGCGCTTATCTCTCTTTTGACCAAGTACGGCTCCCAAGGCAAAGTCCGATGCATCACACATAATTTCAAATAGGAGTGACCGATCCGGAGCAATAATAATAGGTGCTTGTGTCAACCTCTCCTTAAGCAACTCTTTAGCACGTAGACAATCGGAGGTGAACTCAAATTTAGAATCCTTCGCCAAGAGATCACATAGAGGTTTAGAGATTAAGGAAAAATTCTCAATAAACCGCCGATAAAATCCCGCATGTCCCAAGAAACTCCTCACACCCTTCACACTAGTCGGAGGTGGTAACCGTGAAATCAAATCAATTTTCGCCTTGTCAACCTCAATGCCTCTTGATGAAACAACATGCCCCAATACAATCCCCTCATCTACCATGAGATGACATTTCTCCCAATTCAAGACCAAATTAGTCTCCTCACATCTCACAAGTACAAGTGATAGATGGGCAAGACAATCATCGAAGCTATCTCCATGTATACTAAAATCATCCATAAATACCTCCATAAATTTTTCGGTCATATCATGAAAAATAGACATCATTAATCTTTGAAATGTAGCGGGGGCATTGGAAAGCCCAAATGGCATTCTCCGATAGGCAAAGGTCCCGAATGGACAAGTAAAAGTGGTCTTATCTTGGTCTTCAGGGGCGATTGCTATTTGGTTGTACCCGGAGTACCCATCCAAAAAGCAATAATGAGAGCGCCCCGATAAACGATCTAACATCATGTCAATAAAGGGTAGAGGAAAATGATCTTTTCGGGTAGCAGCATTCAACTTCCGATAATCAATACATACACGCCACCCAGTTTGTACCCTTTGTGCTACCTCTTCTCCTTTTTCATTTGTCACAACTGTTACTCCACCTTTCTTAGGAACAACTTGCACCGGCGAAACCCACTTTGAATCACTAATTGGATAGATCACACCCACATCAAGTAACTTAAGCACCTCGGCTTTCACCACCTCCATCATCGGAGGATTCAACCTCCTTTGAGCATCTCGCACCGGTTTTGAGTTCTCCTCTAAATGAATACGGTGCATACACTTAGAAGGACAAATGCCCTTAATGTCGGCAATTGTCCACCCTAAGGCATTTTTGTGCTCCTTTAAAACTCCAAGAAGCTTCCCTTCCTCCAACTCACTAAGCTTTGATGAAATAATAACCGGAAGGGTATCCTTGTCTCCAAGAAAAACATACTTCAATGTGGGCGGCAAGGGCTTCAACTCAAGTGTAGGTGGGCTCTCAAGAGAAGGTACCACTCTAGAAGTAATAGGAGGCAGAGGCACTATTTTGGGCTTGTATACCTTTTGGAATGGCATTATAATCTCCATGTGATTCACGTCCTCTATTATGTCATCATCATTAAATCTCAAGCTAGACTCCTCAACAAGATCATCAATAATATCCATCGTCTCAACTCGAAAGCAATCTTTGAGATACACCGAACTCTTCATAACATCAAAGATTCGAAACCCAATAGTCGTGTCAAACACAGTCATAGTTAAGATTCCCTTTTGAACATCAATCTTGGTGCCGGCGGTTGCCATGAATGCCCCCCCAAAAAATGGGGAGCTCCTCACTATCACTACTCAAAGGCTCCATATCTAAAACCACAAAGTCGGCGGGTACCATATCTCATCAATTTTCACCAAGACATCCTCTACTACTCCTCTTGGATAAACCACGCTTCGATCCGCCATTTGCAATTTAATCTTGACCGGTTTAATGTCCTCCAAAGCAAGTGTTTTGTAGACTTCATAAGGCATAAGGTTGATACTTGCTCCAAGATCTAGAAGTGCCTTATCAAAATTTCTCAATCCAATAGTACAAGGGACGGTAAAGCATCCGGGATCTCCAAGTTTAGGAGGAAGCCTTCGTTGAAGCACGGAAGAGGCCTCCTCTCTAAGAAACACATTTTCATCATCCCTAAACCGTCTCTTGTTTGTGCACAATTCCTTCAAGTACTTGGCATATGAGGGTACTTGCTTAATGGCATCCAAAAGTGGAATATTAATATTCACCTTCTTGAACAATTCCATGAACTCCACATTTTGACGTTCTTTCTTCTTCTTGAGGTCTTGCATCCTCTTCACATTAGGATATGGCAAAATCGGCTCTTGAGAGAAAACTAATGGTGGAGTAAATTTCAAGTTACCCATAGGACCCTTAAGGGTGCTCACGGTCCCACTAGGATCCCTAGCTAACACGGCCTCCCCCAGTGAAGAATAGACTGGAGTACTCCTATCCTTAGGACCTCCACTAGTTATATGAGAATCTTCCTCCTTATTTCTCCCTTTTGATGTAGACTCCGAATTGTTAACATGAGGCTTCCTTTTAGAAGGGTCTTCCACCTTATTTCTCCCCCGGTCTTCCACCTTATTGCTCCCCATATAATCACTAGAAGATGATGCAATAGTAGTGGTAGGCCCAAAGTGAACATGCTTAGGTGGTGCGGATGAAGTAGGTACATGAGACTTTGAAGATGTAGAATGAGATAAAGAGGTCTTCCTTCCTTGTGCACCTCCGGGAAGTACATTTTCTTCCTCCCCGGCTTCCTTATCCACCCCCTTATTTCTTCCTTTTGTATACAAAGTCACATCACCCACTCCAATTTCTGGGGGTACATTTTCTTCCCCCCGGTTCCCATCCGCCTTTGAATTAAAATCATGCATATTTAAAGAATTTCCAACATTGCCACGAGGTACATTTTCTTCCCTTGTGGCACCATCAATCAATTCAAAATCACTATCACTAGAGCAATCCTCTACCATAACATACTCATCACTAGGATTTGAAATAGGGGAGTTGGGAGCATGAATAGGAAAGGGAACATAACCATTATAAGAATGGGATGAGGAGGAATAGGGGTCATACACATTATCATACACATGCAAGGGAGTAGGAGATGAAGTTTGGGGCATGTGTACCTTATTGTCATAGACCTTTCCACTTCTAAGAATAGATATAGCATTTGCTTGCTCATTGTGGCGAGGATTAGGCACCGTATTGCTAGGAAGAGACCCTTGCGGTCTTGAGTGCATAGAAGAGGCCATTTGCCCAACTTGAGTCTCCAATTTGTGCAAGCCTGCTTGAAGAGAATCAATAGCTTGCTTGTTGATCGCATTTGTAGAATTTTGAGCTTCTATAAGTTTACTCATCAACTCTTCAAAAACGGGTTTGCTAGGCTCACTAGAATGCAAAGGAGCATGTGACATAGATATATGATTGTAATTCCCGCCTTGGTTGCCTCCATGAAAAGCACTAGAACCACCTTGAAACTTGTTGTTTCCATAGCCACTACCTTGTACAAACCCGGGAGGGCCATTTTGAACATTTGAACCATGAGGATAAGTGACATTTCCATGTGTACCATGCATAGGTGAAATCTGCCCTTGATTGTTGTGAGGGCCAAAAGATGAAAAACTTGAGCCATTTTGGCTATGTGATGCACCATAGTAACCTCCTTGACCTTGGGGTACAAAACTTGAGCCACTAGAGCCTCTTTGAACATTGCTAGAACTTCCTTGCCCTTGATGACTATAAGAACCACCACCTTGCAAACTTGATCCACCTTGGTTGCCTCCCCATGAAAAATTGGGGTGATTCCTCCATCCCGGATTATATGTTGGAGAGTAAGGGTCATTCTTTTGTTGCCTTCCTTGAAAATTATTTATTACCCTTGCTTGCTCTTCCACAAAATCGGGATATTGATGTGCTAAATGGCATTTTTGAGTAACATGGCTAGGAGACTCACATAAAAGACAAGTAGAAAGAGTAGAATACATGGCCTTAGCTTGTGAAATGTGTGGCTCACGATCTTGCTTCTCAAGTAATTGCTCCATCTTTTTCTCAAGTCTATCTAACTTTGAACTCATCATTCCATCACTTGGCATAGACACCTCATAAATCCCACGACCTCTAGGCAAAGGCTCTCGGCCTCTAACATTATCAACACCATGCTCACGAGTCCGTGGCTCATCATACAACTCACGGCTCCTCCTTGAATCATCAAGGGTGTCACGGCCTCTCCTAGGCTCATCATAGGAATCTCGACTCTTATGCTCATCATACAATTCACGACTCCTTGGTTTCTCAAACTCATCTCTTGGTCTTCTTCTTCGGTCATGAGAGTCCCACCTTGCACTTTGCTTAGATAAGTCTTCAATGATACCCCAAGCTTCCGTGGCATGCTTATTTTCAATGCTTCCAAGTGCGGCATTATCCACACGTCTTCTAGATTCGGTAGCAAGCCTCTATGGAATGAATCAATAAGTAACCACTTATCTAGGCCATGGTGAGGGCATCCAAGGTCAATGTCCTTGAATCTCTCCCATGCCTCATGCAAAGTCTCTCCATCAAATTGAATAAACCTCAAGATATCATCTCTCATACTTGTAGTCCGGTGGGGAGGAAAGAATGCATTCAAAAACTCTTCTTGAAGTTGACGCCATGATCGTATACTCGCGGGAGGTAGTCTATGTAACCATTCTCTTGCTCGGTCTTGAAGTGAAAAGGGAAAAAGACGCATTTTCAAGCTATCCGGTGTAAGTCCTCCCAATTGTAGTGTACCACATACTTCTTCAAACATCTTCACATGAGTGTAAGGCCTCTCTTGACTAAAGCCGTTGAACTTTGGCAAAATTTGAAGAGTAGAAGACTTGATCTCAAAATTGACTCCACAAGGTGGCAAGACAATACAAGATGGTTTGATTGACCACGGTAGGACAACTATAGGCTCTAATTGGTCTCTCATTATTCTCCGCGTCACCCATTGCTTCCTCTTCAAATATTGGACTTGGTGATCTCTCTTCTAAAATAGGTGAAGTAGACCTCGATGGTGCAAAAGAATTTGTCCTTGGATTTCTCACTCTTTTTCTTGGTCGACCTCTTCCTCTCTTATTAGGAAGTTCACTCATGCACCTTCAAAAGAGAACTATGAAAATGATTAGAAACTAGAATACAAGAAAAAAAACACAAGTAATTCAAACAAATAATTAAACCTTTTTTTTTCTTTTCTTTTCTACTACAATAATAAAAACTCAACAAGTAACCAATAACGCAAAAATAAAAATCAGGAATTTTTTTTTTTTGGTAATATAAATTACCAAAATATATTTTCAATATTAAACACACACAAATAAAAATAAACAAAAGCTAGAAAAATATGCAAAGTGCCCAAGAATCCGAACACCAAGGGAATAAGGTTTTTACACCCTAATCCCTGGCAACGGCGCCATTGATTTGGTGCCTATACTAGCGCCTCACGCATAATACAACACGGTCATCAAGTTTAGGGCAAATAAATTAAGCTCCAAGTATCGTACCCAAGGGAATAGGGAACCCCCACTTAGTTACAGACAACTAAGCACAAATACAAATTATCCTCGCAACAAGTATCCGAAATTGTGATTTTTAATTGTGAAGACTTAAACTAAATTTAAGAACCGAAAATAGAAAATTGCTAAAAATAAAAATGCAATGCTAAAGTAGTTTGCGAAAAAATTCAAGACAAGAGAGTGTTGGGTGCTAGGGAGGTTCCCTCACCCAAATCCTATGTGTTGGAAGCTATCTAATGTAGATGCAAAATTCTTCATTTGGCGGTAGTCGTATCCTAGGTGGTTGAAGGCTCAAGGACCATATATTCTCAATTACGGTATTAATGTGCCGTTTCAAGGGTCACAAAAACTCAACTAGAGAGAGCTAGAGCCAGTTCAAGGGTCTCTAAGTCGCTCTAATTGGCATAAAGCTCAAGAATTAGACCACTAAGCGATTCACCCTCGCAATCACGCGGCGGGTGCAAACCACCATAACCCCTACAATACCAAATTGAGGGTTCTAGCTTAGGAATTAGAGGGGTTCAAGCCTCTAACTCCATCCTAGACATGCTCAAAATACATATCCTAGAGTTGACTAGGCTCCTATACATGCATTTCAACCCAACAAAAATTGATATAAGCATCCAACAAATTAAATTGCATCAATACATTAAAATAGGCATCATTTACATAAAATTTGGGCTAGGGCACACAACCCTAGCCCCCAACAACAAATCTACTCACTACCCATCAATAAACAAACATCAATATACATAATTTAAAGAGGAACAAAGTGAAGAGAAGTAGGAGTAACAAGAAAAAGCCACAAATTGCTATAAAGCAATTATGGCTAGCCTTGATTTATGACTCTCCACTTTTATCCAAATTTAATGGTAATGAAATTCTTGATGCTTGGGCTTCCTCTTTGAAATTTGTGGAATTGATGAGAAGATGGAATCTTAGTGAGGTAAATCTTGGTGAGGTGAAGAAAATCTTGGTGAGGAGGGAATTGGTGAGGAAGAAATCTTGGTGAGGTGGGGGATTTGTGGTGAAGAGGAAGAGAGAATGGAAAATTGGGAGTTGGAAAGGTGGTGCGGCTGCTGGGAGAAGAGGAAGAATGGGATTCCAATTAATTGTAGTGGTCTGGTGTGTAAAAGAGAGAAAATGGGAAATGGGAATGGATAATGGTCCGGTCTTGTGAAGAGGAAGAATGAATTTGATAATTCATGTGTGGCTGGACGTGTGAAAGAAAAGGATTGGGATGGACTGCCACGTGGCAGCAAATGATTGGAGGAAAAAAAAAGTAATAATAAAATAAAAAGAAGAAGCTGCACGTGGGAAAGAAAGGAAAAAAACTGATTATGATATTGCTGACGTCATGATGACGTCAGCACAGTTCTGATTTTTTTTTTTTCACCTTTTCTTCACCTTTCTTCTTTCTTTCTTTTCCCCATTTTTTTTCTTTCTTCTCTTCTTCCTCAATGCACTTCCACACATTATCGAAAGTGGTTGGATTTCGCTCCCTTGATGGTGTTGACCACGGTTGACCCGCATTGACTATTTCGTTCTTTTATCGGAAACTCCAATTTGCTCCAATTTCGCACAATTTCCTCACGTTTCCGCAATTTCGCTTATTTTCTACAAAATAAATAAAAATGGATTAATTACATATTAATTGACACGGGGATTTGCTTATTTATAGTGTTTTAGATATAATTACACGCATATAAATGCGTATAATCTGGGCTTGTGGCCGGAAAAGTTACCAGGGGTCCTGTGGGCCATCAGGATGACCCAGACTTCTGCCAACGGAGAAACACCGTTTTGCATGATGTTCGGGACAGAGGTTGTCGTACCCATAGAAGTCACCCAACCTACCGCCAGGGCCAAAGGTGACGCTCCCGAGACCAACGACGAGGGCATCAACCACAACAAGTATCTCATCGAGGAAAGAAGACAAAAAGCCCACTTGCACAACTTGAAAAACAAGCCACGAGTATCGCATTTCTACAACGCCAAAGTCAAGGCCCGGAACCTCCAACTAGTGGACTGGGTTATGAAGGAAGTCATTCCGCCACCAAAAGCACTCCGCCCTACTTGGGAAGGACCATACAAGATAGTAGAAATCGTCAACCCCGGCACTTTCTACTCAATGGACAAGGATGGCGACACAAATACCCACCCTTGGAGTACCGAGCACCTTCGGTACTACTACAAATAGTCATACCACTGACCCATGAGCATCTTGACTTAGCTAAATTTTTGCACAATATTTAGCTAAGGGAAGCTACCCAACGGGTACTCTCCCTCTTTTGTAAACGCTAATCCGTCGGCTATTAATGAAATGAGGAATTATTCAAACCATTGTCACCAAGTCCAGCACAAACATTCCGGCAACGCTAACAATATTCAGTGGACCATGTCCGCTACATCGTGCAGCGGAAACATATCCAACACTTGGTTCAAATCAAATTTCAATACTTGACGATATTTAGGGTTCGGACTCCCCGCCCAAAGATATTGTCAAAGTTACGAAAAAAAAAAAAAGAGCCTCAGCGGCATTACAAAAGTACTAATGTAGAACTCAAGCGGTGTCCGGAACACCGGTATCTTCATGAACAGCTAACGGGTTTGGTGCCGCCAGACAACTTGTCTGATCGGTGCTGTGAGTGGTAGGGCTTGGCTTCAGGACTGTACGATAGGCCTGGGTATGGGCGGCCGCGAACTCTGCACGAGAAACCTCTGATTGTGTTGGCAGAGGGGTCCGCTACAGGTCTTCCTCCAGACGAGGCCCACTCTCTCCACTGCCTGAAAGCCCGCCCTCTGCAGGCTCAGCGACAGGCCCACTTGCCGGCACAAGAGCACTCTCCAGTACAGGAGGCTTACTCGGCACCTGGATAGGCTGAGAGGCCTTGACCCAACCAGTGGCACCCTTCTTCTTCAGGAGTTCCAAGTTCGCAGTGGCACCCTGCTTCGCAGCATCCATCAGAGCTTCTTTGTACACTGGGGACCGCTTGAAAGACTCCACGGCAGTGGCTTCAGCAAGGCTCTTCTCAGCTTCCAGGCACCCAGTAGCCTTTTCAACTCCTCGGCTTGCGTTGCAGTCTCCCACTGAAGAATGTCAGCCCACTTTACCTTGGCCGCCAGCTTCTCTTACAGTAGAGCAACCTCCTGCTCCAGCTTCGACGTAACAGCATTCTGCTCAATTTCCTACAGAATTGCAACAACCAGCTTGCCACGGGCATCCATCACATCGCACTTAGCCATAGCCAAGCGCCCCTTGAAAGCCGCCAACTTGTCTCGCGCCTCCCCAAGCTCCCTCTGGATACCCGTAATCTACTTTCTCTGCTCCCGCTCGACCAAGGTTGCTTGGACGCCGCAACGAACAGCTCGTGTAGCCCAGCGGCCAAGTGTCCGTAAGCCCAGCTAAATGGTGACCACTGCACAATTGACTACCGAACGGTCCCATCCAGCCAGCTGAACCTGAGCAGCTCACATATGTGATACAGGAACTCCCGCTTGGGTTAGGTCAAAAACTCCGCTTAGGCGGAAAAGGAATCCAGGCCGTCGCTTGGTCATTTGTCAGCGGCAGCTTCGGTCCCTATCGGATGCGCTAGTCTTTCCTTCTTCTGCCTCTGCTGACGATCCCCGGTTGGCACGACATCCTTGGCGCCCTCTTCACCTTCTTCCGCATCGTTCTATCGCTTCTTCTGTAGAAGGCCGCCCGAGGCAGCACCCCTGATAACAGCCCTCGACGGCTGAGCTCGCTCCAGCACAGTGGTGGTGGAATGTGATAGGAGCATTATATGCGATGTTTTATGTGTTTTCTACTCACATTTTGCTATGTTATTTCCTTTAACTTAATCATATTAACTTAGTTTAATGTCTTTAGGTACATTTGAGCTACAAATGAAGAAAATGAGTTGTAGGAAGCAAGAAAATGGAAAGAAATGAAGATTCTTGAAGGTTCTTGACATTTCTACTTCAAACAAGGCGTGAAAGACATGTGGAAGCATTTAGAAGTCTCAAGAAGATCATTGCCGAATTAGACACAAATGGTGCTTTAAAATCAAATCCATTACAGATTCGGAAAACTGCCACTGCAGATCAGTCAACTTCAACGGAGTGACAAAAATCGTTCAGAGCTCAGAAAATTATGATCTTTATATGGTTGGAAAGCTACAGTTGTCTAGTTTACATAACTGTTTACAGCTCGTCGATATCTATTTTCTAGAAGAAGTTATGACCTTTTTAGTGCACTGAGGTCAAGTCTGCCGGAAATCTGTTTTGTGTCAAAAGGAGTTCTAACTCAATTTTGTTTCTTCATCATCTATCTTAGTTTGTTTTCAAACTTGAGTACTATTTGGACAGAACATTTAGACTGTTATAGTATAAATATCTATATCTTGTAATAGGTACTTGAGTGTATAGATAAGTACTTGAATGTGTAAATATAGGTATGAAGACTTGTGTGGCATAAAGTGTATGGGGAAGCAACAAGCATGGCAGCTCTCATAATTGCAGCAACCATGTGGATTTGCAGCTATGATCATTGAAGCCACTATAATGGACTTCTTACCATTACATTCACACTACAATGTATTCCTATAAATACCTCTTTTGTGAGAATAAAAAAGCATAGATCTTTTCCTTCATCCAAGTTTCATTTTCCTTGTCTCTCCATTTTCCTTTTCATTCTCTAGTCTTCTAGTTCTGCATGTTCAAGCAAAGAGGAGAAGAAGAAGAAGCCGTGAGCAATCCTAGCCGCCATCGTTCCATCTTGTGCCGTGATAATAAAGCCTTACTTTCAAGATTCAAGATCAACGTCTCAAGCGCTTCATCATCCACTCCATTCACGGTGGAATTCAATCTTTTTCCTTGCAACCTCTTTTGGTTTTTCTTTGTTTGGATTTGTAGAACTATGAATTCTAGTTAACAAATAATGTTAAGGGCAAAGTTTAAAGCCCGTTTATATGTTTTGAAATAAAGTTGTGATTCTATATGTTGATTTATATGTTGCTTATGTGAGATTGCTGATTGATTTTGGATTACAGAAAAACTTTTGCATGTTTATGTTCTTTGGTGATCAACTTATGATATATTCATGTACTTGGAGCTAGATTTAAGTAGTGAAGGTTTTGGACAAAAGTCGAAGTCAATTAAGGAGGATTGCAAATAGATGAACTTTTTCATACTAAGCTGTGCACTTTGATTGACATCCTTTCTTTGTTCTTCATGCGTTGAATATGTTATTGATTAGCTAGCTTTCTAGACTATGATTGCATGTTCAATAGGTTTAATTTAGGTGCTTTCACTTAGATTAAATATTGAAGGAAAGTAAAATATG
Source organism: Rosa lucieae (assembly GCA_024704745.1). NCBI lineage: Eukaryota > Viridiplantae > Streptophyta > Magnoliopsida > Rosales > Rosaceae > Rosa > Rosa lucieae. The sequence continues at coordinate 11,858 of JANPXK010000933.1, forward strand.
GGAAATCGTTTGCTTATTAACGTTTCACATGGTCAACTTATTTCTCATGACATAAATAATCAATTATAGGAATTGTAATAGGATTTCATTCATATGATTGTGCATTTGATCTTTGTTCCTTGTGTTCCACCCTTGTAAATGTGTTTTTACATTCTTTTTATTTTATTTAATTTGAAATCCAATTCTATAATCATAAACCTCCCTTATTTGTGTTCACTCATATATATTTTCTTTTCTTTGTTTTATTTTTGTAAATAATATTTTTTATTGTTTAATTTCTTTATTTGTTTACACAATTACAGGTGTACCCTCAATCCCCGGATAAAACGATCCCTATTTACCATATACTAACGATGACTTTTTACAGGGTTAAATTGCGTGCTACTTAAAATGTATCAATTTTTGGCACCGTTGCCGGGGATTGAAATATCACTTGCTAAATTGTGTCATTTATTGTATATATTTGTTGTTTAAAAATTGTTTGAAACTTAGTTTAAATTAACTAGGACATTATTTATATTATTGAAGACGAATTTTAATTGTAGGTTGTAAATTGAGAGGAATAGGTGAAGTCTCTTTTGTTAATATTGGCCTAAACCCCTTATTGGTACCTAGCTCAGGTCCCTCTAGGTTGAGAGCGGCCTTTATTAACACTTGTTGAACTGTCTTCACACTTATGAACTTTTTCGTCTTAGTAAGTATAGCCTATGTGGAATGGTGTCTAGGAAGGGGACAACGTTCATGACGGGTTTTTGAATCCAGAAGTGCTTGCAAATGGGCCTAAACCACTATGTGGGAGTAGCTCATGCCAAAATGGATTTTTCCTCTAGTGTTCGTTCTCCCCCACCTAGCCATTTCAGTAAGGTTGCCCAAATGATTTGAAAGGGACTTTGTGTCTAGGCGACTATACTTGGGCCGCACGTCCACTTGATTTACCGCTTGGAATTTGATTCGATATCAATAAGGTTTATAACAAAAGAAAATGATGTGATACACTAAGGCATATTGGATAACACATAGTCTTGAAAAATGGTAGCTGTTTCAGTCCCATTGCACATCGAGACTCCTTGTTCCCGTACCTAAGTGTTGAAAATAAATTAAAATAAATAAATAAATAACTTGTTCATACTCTTTACGTGTAAATTGTTTTTGTTTGTTTCACGTTTTATACTTGTAAAAATTGTGACGTTTTATTGTAAGAAGTATTAATTTATATTTCTTTTATTGTATAGTTTACCAACTTATTTAATTTTTAATAATGTTCAGGATTTCCATGAATGTCTAAGCCTTCTAAAAACCCTAGTGCACGAGAGATTGAAGAAGGACTTGCACGCTTGGAGAATCCTCCACAACCTGAAACCAGAAGACCTTCTCTTTTGCAATTCAAGCCATACACATTTAACGAGCAAGGAAAGAGGATCTTACAATCTTCTGAGGAATCCACATCAACTCCATCTCCACATTCACTTACGCCATCACCTTTGGTTTCATCCAACTCATTCTTACCTCAGATCACACCACCTCTTTCACCTTCACCATCCAACACACCACCCCCTGAAGAAGAAGAGGACGAGGAAATAGGTTTAAACGTAAATCAATCCATTAGGGAACTGTCCTCATCCATGGTCCAAGGAGGACTTCCTACGAGCATTGTGTACCCTGCTGCTGCTGAAGGAAGAACTGCAGATTTTGAGCTTAAGAGTGGATTATTGCATAGGCTACCTATGTTTCATGGCCTAAGTATGGAGGACGCTAAAAAGCATCTCCGAGAATTCCAGACTGGTGTATAACCATGCAACCACAAGGAGCTTATGAGAATATCCTAAAACTGAAGGCATTCCCTTTCTCCCTAGATGACAGAGCCAAAGATTGGCTATATGAGCTTCCTTCTGGATATATTACATCATGGGACGCCATGATGAAGGCTTTCTTGGAAAAATACTTTCCTGCTTCGAAGGTTATTACGCTTAGGAAGAGGATTAGTGGAATTGAGCAAGCTCAAGATGAATCCTATGCTGCCTATTATGAGAGGTTCAAATCTCTACTTGCACAATGTCCTCAACACCAAATGAAGGACGAGAACCTACTCACATGCTTCTACGAAGTACTCTTGCCCTTAGAAAGGCAAATGATTGATGCTGCAGCTGGAGGAGCCTTTGTGGAAAAATCCCCTGCTGCTGGGAAAGAATTGATAGCTAATCGTGCCCTAAATGCCCAACAGTATGAGGGTGTGCGACAAACCACTCGTAGGGTAAATGAGGTAAGCACTAGTCCTGTAATTGAGGATAAACTGAATAAACTCACCCTTCTTGTGAATCAGGTTGTGAGTACTCAAGGACAAGGAAGAACCTCTACTTGTAGGGTATGCTCAAACCAAGGACACCCTACGGATCAATGTCCTCAACTAATTGAGAATGGTGGGTGGGAGTCTGTAAATGCCATAGGAGGATACCAAGGAAGTCAAGGGTTCCCCCAACGTCCCAGGTATGACCCATATTCAAATACCTATAACCTGGATGGAGGGATCACCCCAACTTCAAGTGGACCAACAATGATAACATTCAGAATCCTCTTGTGGAAATTTCCAACGTTCTCAAGGTCCATCTTTTGCAAGGCCCTATCAACCACCTCAACAAGCGTCAGGTAATTCAAGTTCCAATTATGATAAGATGTTTGAGGCATTAACCAGTTCCACACAGGCCTTGATCCAAGGACAACAGACCCATACAAAGGACATTGCAGATCTTAAGAAGCAAATGGGCCAAGTTGTGGACTTCATGGGAAAGATCCATGAGACTGGGAAGCTCCCTAGTAACACAATACCAAATCCAAAAGGTAATGTTGAGAATGTATCTATTGTGACTACTAGGAGTGAAAGAGTTTTTGCGAATCAGCCTAAGAGATCCAAAGAAGCCCAAGTGGATATTGAAGATGAGAAGCAAGAGCCCACCAAATTGGAACTCGAGAAAGACCCTGCAACATCCAGGGTAAAGGCTAAGACAGCCCCACCTTCTAAGGCAATTCTGGAAAACAAAGGTAAACACTCTAACTTGTCCAATTCAGTTATTGCTAACTCTTCTTCCTCTTGCATGCCCTTCCCACACAGGTTTGCAAAATCAAAGAAGGATGAGAGTGACCAAGCTATCTTGGAAACTTTCAAAAAGGTGCAAGTAAACCTACCACTTCTTGAGGCCATCAAGCAAGTGCCCAAGTATGCCAAGTTTCTGAAAGAGCTGTGCACCACAAGGAGGATAAACCGTGAAAAGGAGGTGGTAAAGGTGAGTGAGAACGTCTCTGCCCTAATTCAGAGTAAACTCCCTCCCAAATGCAAGGATCCTGGAAGCTTTACCATTCCCTGCACCATTGGTAACTCTAGATCTAAGAATGCCATGTTAGACCTAGGAGCATCTGTTAATGTTATGCCCTACTCTGTTTATGAAACCCTAGGTCTAGGAGAGCTTAAATCTGATAATGTTATCATTCAATTAGCTAACAGGTCCAATGCATACCCTAGAGGTTTGTTGGAAGATGTGCTTGTGCAGGTTAACCATCTTATCTTTTCAGCTGACTTCTACGTGTTGGAAATGGAGGATTCTCCTGTAAGTTCGACGCCATTACTTTTGGGACGCCCTTTCTTAAAAACGGCTAGGACAAAGATAGATATGTACACTGGATCTCTCACCATGGAATTTGATGGTGACATTATTGGCTTCAACATTTTTGAAGCCATGAGGTATCCTCTTGATGTTCATGATTGTTTTTCCATTGATATTTTGGATAATCTTGCGCAGAAAATGTTTGATATCATGAATCAGGACACCTTAGTCACTACACTCGAGCAAGGAGTTGGGTACACCAAGAATGGCGTCGCAATTCAAGAGGATGAGCTGAGGGACATTTTAGAAGACAAGATCATTGCAAATGTATCATTCCTAGAGGCCTCACCCTTCGTAGGTAAGTCTTCTTCACCCTTGTCCATTCAGTTATCTGCTCATAAAACTTTGCCTTCAGTCCATGTCACGTGCTCATAAGGATAGGCTTAAAAAAACTATTAAACAATATGTTTGGGATGAACCTTATCTTTGGAAATATTGCTCTGATAAATTGATTAGGAGGTGTATACCTGAACATGAACAAAATGCCATACTTTCTTTTTGTCATTCTAAAGCATGTGGGGGTCACTTTGGGTCTAAGAAAACAGCGTTTAAGGTGTTGGAGTCTGGGTTCTATTGGCCAACGTTATTTAAGGATGCATATGCGTACTGTTTAACTTGTGATAAGTGCCAGAGAACTGGAAATCTAGGTCCTAGAGATCAAATGCCATTATCTAATATTATAACTGTTGAAATATTTGATGTTTGGGGTATAGATTTCATGGGTCATTTTCCTTCATCTTTTGGGTTCCTCTATATCTTACTTGCTGTGGACTATGTTTCGAAATGGGTGGAAGCAAAGGCCACCCGCACTAATGACATTAAGGTTGTTGCAGATTTTATCAAGTCTAACATCTTTAGTAGGTTTGGAACCTAGAGTCCTTATTAGTGATGGTGGATCCCACTTCTGCAATTGGACAATTGAGACTTTATTGAGAAAATAAGATGTTACACATAAGGTTTCTACACCTTATCACCCCCAGACAAGTAGGCAGGTTGAAGTCTCTAATCGTGAAATAAGAGGATATTAGAGAAGACTGTGAACCCCAACAGGAAAGACTGGTCCCTACGCTTGGAGGATGCTTTGTGGGCCTATAGGACTGCGTACAAAACTCCCATTGGAATGTCACCCTATCGGATAGTCTATGGCAAACCTTGCCATCTACCCGTAGAGTTAGAGCACAAAGCTTGGTGGGCCGTGAAGCAGTTTAACATGGACTTGGATGAAGTTGGACTTCATAGGAAGTTGCAATTGCTAGAGTTAGAGGAGATACAGAATGATGCATTCGAAAGTGTAAGGATATACAAGAAGAAAACAAAGGCCTTCCATGATAGGATGATTCGTGGGAAGACTATTGTTGTGGGCCAGAAAGTTCTTCTATTCCATTCTCGTCTCAAACTCTTCCCAGGTAAGCTTCGTTCTCGTTGGATTGGGCCTATCACTATTAATAATGTATTTTCTCATGGAGCTGTGCAGATAAGGAGTGAACAGACTGGAAACGAGTTCAAAGTAAATGGCCACCGCCTGAAGCTTTATTATGAAGCATTAGTGGAGCATGAAGTGGAAGCTGTACCCCTCCAAAGCACCCCAAAACCAGAGGACTGAAAGGAAACCACGTCTATGCTGAGAAGACGTTAAAACCAAGTGCTATTTGGGAGGCAACCTAATTTAATCAGATTTGCTCTCTCTTTCCCTATTTCTTTCTATTTTTCATTTTTTCTCTTTTGTTTTTTTAGGATTTATATTTTTGTCTTTCATTGTGAGTCCTATTTAAAAAAAAAAAAGGATAATAGTAATAAAAAAATAATAATAATACAATATACTAAGCCATGTCAGCAGCTCTGAAGGAGTTGAGACTAAGCTTAAGGGAAATACGAGAACCACCGTTGTTGCCGTTCCAGCCACCGTAGTTGTAGCCATAGCCGCTACATCCCTCGGAAGTATTGCCAAAGTTGTCCTCACCATGCATGGGGAACAGTGGAAGGGTTTCAATCTCCTGGTGATCTTCTCCTCGCTGTTCCATGAAAGTAGAACTAGTTGACCCAAAATTGAGATTAATGGATCCACCAACACCCGTAGAACTAGTTGACCCAAAATTGAGACTAATGGATCCACCAGCATCAGTAGAATTAGTTCCCATGGGCACATGAACATCCGAAGTTAACTTCTTCTTCTGCCTCTCCCGAGACTTGTGGTTCTGGAACCAATAAAAGACGTTCTTGTTCTCAATCTGTCCATACCGTTTCAGCTGGAGAGTGATCCTCTGAACCTGCTCTGGAGTTGGGTATGTAACTCCCTTGTCGTAAAGCTCCTTGAGGATTCTTATCTGATCTGTAGTAGGAGCCCACCTGGTACTGCTCCACCTGCAATGCCTGTTAGCACTGCTCCTGGCTACTTTGTTGCTTCCTCCATCCTCCGTTGGTTGCTGGGTTTGTGGTTCCATTAATAATGGGTTGAGAGAATGAGAGAATTGAATAGTGGTGCTACATAGTGATTAAGAAAGATTGGAGTTGATAAAATGGTTTTTGGGTTGGGGATTTGGGTTTAGACAAGCAATAGCCAAAAGCATGCCATAAATCCAGGAAAAGAAAGGACATGTGGGGGAACCAAACGAATCTCGAGGAGCTGTGGCAGATAAGCAATAGCCGAAAGCAGATTAAATTGCCCTAAATCTCAGAAAAAGAAAATGGATTATTGACACGTGGGGGAACCAAACGAATCTCGAGGAGCTGTGACAGACAAGCAATAGCCGAAAGCAGATTAATTGCCGTAAATCTCAGAAAAGAAAAGGAATCTTTACACGTGGGGGAGTTTTTCATGTGCATACTTGTTTCTTGAGCCGTGAACTGTCATAACTGTTCTCCTTCCCAGAGAAGCCTTGTTAAAACCGTGTGCCTGTTGAGATTTCTACCCTATTTTCTGCTTTATTTATACCCTTTTTTTTTTCCTCCGACTTTTACTAAGGTTTGTCTAAGTGTGCAGTTCAAATTCCTTCTCATTCCTCATGGTTCAAACCAAGGTTACCCCTCGCAGGGGCGTCAATCAACGTTGTGTTCTCTCTCTGGAGGAAGAAAGTCGTCAAGCGGCCGCTAGCGCTGGCCTCACTCATCCTGGGGACCATCGTCCTACATGTGAGCGTAGCCACAGTCCCCCTCCTCTTCCTCGTCGCTCTCCCAGACTGCATCCTGGAGAGTCCTCTTCCTCACCAGCGGCTCGTGCTCCTCGGCCTGTGGCCACCTGGAAAGCTTGTCGGATTCGATTGATGATTTGCGTTCCTTTCTCCGCGATGGTATTATGGTGATTAGATTGGAGAGGAAAGAAGGCTGCCACACTCGCCCGCGTACTCCTCCTCCAAAGGAGTAAATGGAGGTACAAGTCTAGGCTGAAAGACTTCAAACATTAAGCGCTGCATGGGAAGCAACCCATTTCAAACCATAGCTATGCAGGAGACATCAAATGCAGATTTTCTCTCTTAAACATCTCCTCTATTACTATTTTCTGAATGTATCTATGTTATTTGCGTTTTTAGTTTTTGTTTTTAGGTTTTCTTGAGTTAATCATTCCATTCACATGATAATTGTTCATTGCATGCTCTAACTTGTTTAACATTGAGGACAATGTATGATTTAAGTGTGGGGGGAAGGATTAATGCTTGTAGTTAGTTTTTGTCATAAAAAGAAGCAAAATAAAAAATCAGAAAAATCAGAAAATAAAAAATAAAATAAATTTTTTTTCTTTTAGGTTTTATATTCATGTTTTGGTTTTTGTTTATCTTTGTTCTTTATTTTGTTTGTTTGTTTGTTTATTATTAAAGTCAAAATGAATTTTGGGTAAAATATATTCTTCATCGTAGGTGCATCCAATGGGATGTGATGTCTAAGGTCTAGTTTGGATATGAGAAGTGCTGACAAAGGGTCTTGTCCCCTGTCAATCAAGTGAGCTGAGCTCCGCCAAAATCGTTTCTCTCTTTACCTGGTCATGTTCCAAAGGAGTTACCGAAAGGAGAAGAGAAATATCCCTAAGTCCAAAACGTTTTTCTTGTATGTTGCGTCATTTTATGTGTTGTTCTTGTTTTTGTTTTGTTTTGAGTCTTAGGATGCCCTTTTAACTGTCTAGGATGAGCTTATATCTCTGAAATTAAGGCTAAAAGAGGATCACAAGATTGGGATAATATTTGATGATATTCTTTGGTTAATTATGATTTATGAAAAGCATATGAATGTGTAGTAGATATGGTGCATGCGTAACCTTGGTACAGAATATGAACATGTGGATTATAAGTTATGATTCATAATAACCCTTGTGAGAATTTGAGCCATGTGCCCTTTCTTTGTTGAGTGATTAATGAAAAAAAAATGAATTATACTCTTATTTTCTTGGCGATGATTTTGTTGATCTCATTATTATTTCATCTTGATTGATTACATGCCATAGATTAAGTTTGATGGACTAGAGAATGCTAGAATTCACTTTTATGCTTGTTGAAAACTTTTATCAATACATGTCCCTGATTTCGGAAAGGATTAAAGGCACTTAGGATTTTTACCACCATAGCCAATTATAACATGTGTCCTTATTTGTTCCCGACGTGGGACTCCCCTAGTTTAACCATTTTGAGCCTTTTTATTTCATCACCCTAAATTTCCCTAACCCCTTAACCTTAGTATAGTTATATTTTTACCCTTTGTTCTAAAGACTTCGTGGAGCATATTTTTGAGACTTTGCTTGGAATTTTGGCGTCAAGGAAGACTTTTGAAGACATGAAGAAGTTCAAGTGTGGGGGTAGACTTGTTCATATGTAATGTTTGAAAGAATATTACTGCAAAAAAAAAAAAGTTGTGTTATTGTTTATGGATTTTAGTCCCCTATACTTAGTAGATCTGGAGTTTGTTTTAAAGTGAAGGCCCATTATTGAGAAATTTGGTCTTTGTCCAATTCACACTTGTTCAAGAGAAGGTTAGAATGAAGCCTAGGCCCAACATGATGCCACTTGGTCATTTTATAAAGCTTTGGAGGATACATGGCGTCATGTTTGCATGGTGGATTCGAAATTTGGTCTCTCTACATTAACAAGTGCTCTGCTAGGTTTTTATGAAACTTTGTGATTTTCCTATCCCTTTGTTTCTTTAAACCTTAAGCCTTGGCCCTATTACAACCCTTTTTAAGACCTTTTTGATCCTTAAGATGGGACAGCCTTTGATATGTGGAGATGAGTTATAAGAGTTGAACATATGGCTTGGGTTCATTTGTGCATGTAGTTGATATCATTCATGAGATCTTGAAAAATTATATTCACAAAGTGCTTTTCATTTCTTATATATGTGAGCTATTTGATTGCCTCAAAATATTTTCTCTCACATATAATTGAGTGATTATAAACTTTTAAGCATGAGCCTTGAATCTGAGAGAAGAAAGAGTGATATATCCATGTGAGGTTTGAATCATGACTTGTTTGAAATATATTGAGCTCCACCCATCACCATTGTTTACCCCTAAGTCTTACATGCTTATATGTGGATTATATTTTGTAATTAGCTCTTCAATATCTTGATGATGTGATTCTTGGTTAAGTGCTAATCTTGGTGACTTGAAAGTATGAGATTTCTGAGACAATATGTTAAAGGGCAATAGAGGTCTTTGTGATGTCAACATCTTGATCTTTGTCTTTGAATTTAATTTTTGTTTTAGTCTTTTATGTGTGACCTTTTTCTTCTTTGTGTTTTGCTTTGTCTTTTACGTTTCCCATACTTAGTTTTTTTCGTTGGTTTCTTTGTTTTGTTTTGTAGTCTTTTTGGTTTGTTAGTTTTAATTTTGCTAAGGGACTAGCAAAAGCTAAGTGTGGGAGAATTTGATAGGAGCATTATATGCGACGTTTTATGTGTTTTTCTACTCACATTTTGCTATGTTATTTCCTTTAACTTAATCATATTAACTTAGTTTAATGTCTTTAGGTACATTTGAGCTACAAATGAAGAAAATGAGTTGTAGGAAGCAAGAAAATGGAAAGAAATGAAGATTCTTGAAGGTTCTTGACGTTTCTACTTCAAACAAGGCATGGAAGACATGTGGAAGCATCTAGAAGTCTCAAGAAGATCATTGCCGAATTAGACACAAATTGTGCTTTAAAAATCAAATCCATTACAGATTCGGAAAACTGCCACTGCAGATCAGTCAACTTCAACGGAGTGACAAAAATCTCTCAGAGCTCAGAAAATTATAATCTTTATATGGTTGGAAAGCTACGGTTGTCTAGTTTACAGAACTTTTTACAGCTCGTCGATATCTATTTTCTAGAAGAAGTTATGACCTTTTTAGTGCACTGAGGTCAAGTCTGCCGGAAATCTGTTTTGTGTCAAAAGGAGTTCTAACTCAATTTTGTTTCTTCATCATCTATCTTAGTTTGTTTTCAAACTTGAGTACTATTTGGACAGAATATTTAGACTGTTATAGTATAAATATCTATATCTTGTAATAGGTACTTGAGTGTATAGATAAGTACTTGAGTGTGTAAATATAGGTATGAAGACTTGTGTGGCATAAAGGGGAAGCAACAAGCATGGCAGCTCTCATAATTGCAGCAACCATGTGGATTTGCAGCTATGATCATTGAAGCCACTATAATGGACTTCTTACCATTACATTCACACTACAATGTATTCCTATAAATACCCTCTTTTGTGAGAATAAAAGCATAGATCTCTTCCTTCATCCAAGTTTCATTTTCCTTGTCTCTCCATTTTCCTTTTCATTCTCTAGTCTTCTAGTTCTGCATGTTCAAGCAAAGAGGAGAAGAAGAAGAAGCCGTGAGCAATCCTAGCCGCCATCGTTCCATCTTGTGCCGTGATAATAAAGCCTTACTTTCAAGATTCAAGATCAACGTCTCAAGCGCTTCATCATCCACTCCATTCACGGTGGAATTCAATCTTTTTCCTTGCAACCTCTTTTGGTTTTCTTTGTTTGGATTTGTAGAACTATGAATTCTAGTTAACAAATAATGTTAAGGGCAAAGTTTAAAGCCCGTTTATATGTTTTGAAATAAAGTTGTGATTTCTATATGTTGATTTATATGTTGCTTATGTGAGATTGCTTGATTGATTTTGGATTACAGAAAACTTTTGCATGTTTATGTTCTTTGGTGATCAACTTATGATATATTCATGTAATTGGAGCTAGATTTAAGTAGTGAAGGTTTTGGACAAAAGTCGAAGTCAATTAAGGAGGATTGCAAATAGATGAACTTTTTCATACTAAGCTGTGCACTTTGATTGACATCTTTTCTTTGTTCTTCATGCTTTGAATATGTTCTTGATTAGCTAGCTTTCTAGACTATGATTGCATGTTCAATAGTTTTAATTTAGGTGCTTTCACTTAGATTAAATATTGAAGGAAAGTAAAATATGAGAAATCGTTTGCTTATTAACGTTTCACATGGTCAACTTATTTCTCATGACATAAATAATCAATTATAGGAATTGTAATAGGATTTCATTCATATGATTGTGTATTTGATCTTTGTTTCTTGTGTTCCACCCTTGTAAATGTGTTTTTACATTCTTTTTATTTTATTTTGTTTTAAATCCGATTCTATAATCATAAACCTCCCTTATTTGTGTTCACTCGTATATATTTTCTTTTCTTTTTTTTATTTTTGTAAATAATACTTCTTATTGTTTAATTTCTGTATTTGTTTACACAATTACATGTGTACCCTCAATCCCCGGACAGAACAATCCCTATTTACCATATACTAACAATGACATTTTACAGGATTAAATTGCGTGCTACTTAAAATGTATCAGCAGGCGCTCTACAGGGTGCCGCCTAGTCCCTCTAGCCTCCTCTCTGCTGTGCGAGCATCTTCTCGTTGGTCTTCACTGGAGCAGGATGGACTGTACGTACTCCCTCCAGCTAGCTCAGCACTGCCTTGTCCCTTAGCCACAGTCTGTCCGGCAGGGGTGAGATGTGAGTGATGCGGCATCTGCAGCACCACCGGCTTCTCCGACTGACTCACCTCCAAAGTCTCGGGGTCGACCATGGTCTTCGCAGCCTCAAGGCCAGCGGCATACATGTCTTCCAGGTATTTGTCCAAACTAGCACGATCCATCGCTTTCTCGAAGGCGTCACAACTCGCTCTATTACCCGGAACAGAATCTGAACAAGCAGACGCAGGTCAGGATGAGAACAAAAATAGAACAAAAGTAAAGGTACACCGATCAGCGAAGGAGACTCACCAAGGGCTCGGGTCAACTGAAGGTCGACCAATATCTCCCAACTAGTGAGCATACCTAGGTCCAAAAGGTTACTATTCCGACCACACCCCTTGATCCTTGCCATGCGACACTGCTCTTCTCGCGTCAAGTTGAATCGCAACCCCGCTGGACAGAAACAAAACAGTTATAACAGATTACCAAAGCAAAAATCGCCTAACTATGATTAGCGGAATATGACGACAACCTCGGATCGGTTGGAACTCCGACTTAATCCTGTATGTCGGCGCCCCTTCGTTTACCCCGATATCGTACTCCTAACCGTCAGTCACCACATAAAAGGTCGTCCGCCACGGAGACATCAAGTCCTTCAAATTCTCTATCAGCTTGAGCGCCCCCTGACTACGGGTCAGGTTCACTTGTCCGCTACACCCCTGATGCCTCACGTACACAAACTCATAGAAGTGTAGGACCTCTGCCACGGTAGGACCTACACAGCCAAAGAGCCGCCAAAACAAATTCAACGCCATAAGCATCCACCACATGTTGAGACAAACTTGCCCGAAGGCTATGTCGAACTCGCACAACAAGATTTGAAGGTTGGGGAGCAGCGGAAACGTAACGCCTTGATGAAATACAGCCTCACGCATGGCAGCGTATCCCGCTTACAACATGGATGCCCTCTCGTCCCTCATCGGTGGACGTAGCTTCACCACACCAGGAAGGCGAAAAACCCTCTTTAGGCGGCTTACAGCGGCAACTGTCATCGGCCCTCCCGCCTAGTAAACTGCGGTACCATCACGGAGGACCCACGCTAAGTCAATTTCCTCCCCGCCAAACTCCTCACCCTTACCAAACCCGCTAGCGATGCTATGACTCGCTAACTTCTCCTCACGCCTCCTGCCAGCAGCGGGGTCCTCCCTGGCCCTATAACTCTCCGGAGGCCCAACACGACCCATTGCTACTTCCCAAGGTATGGTCTGTAGCGGCTCGACGACTAGCGGTTCCGACAGTGAGGTTCCTGCAGGGGTAGACGGACACTAAGAGTCAATATACATCCTATCCGCCACGCTCAGCGACACGTCAGATCCAGAACCCTCACTGCTTGAGATCTCTATGACGCTAGCCATCACAAACCCTAAAACTCAAGTCAGTTAGTTACAAAAAAGGATCTAAGCCAACCCTATGCAAAATTCTTGCCAAGAACACCAAGAACAACCATACCCAACAAAAACCAGATGCTACCAAAATAAGAACACTGTGTATACCTAGAACCTAGATTCGACCATCTATCAAAATCCAAATACACCAACTCTGTCAACAAATCTAACCCAAACCCAAAATCATTCTAGACCCTATTAACACGAGAGGGGATGACAGAAACCACTTCAAAACCCAGAAAATCCAAAGAAAGTGACAGAGCAATATAGCAATACGAAGGCATAAGGCTCAGATTGCTAACCTGAAATATGGAAACATTGGCACACCTGGATTATCCTTTCACTCCCAACGAATCTTTGCTTCAGAGGACAACGCTCTCTCTCGAGTTTCAGAGGCACTCTTTACTCTAAGAGGACAGGAGGCGATAAAGACTATGAAGTTTGAAGAGCAGAAGATGATGAAACCACTATGGTTTCCCTCCCTTTTATGTCAACATCACAAATCTGGGCCATTCGGTAAAAAATGACATCACACCAAGGCCGTACACGTGCCCCACGGTCACACTTACTCTCCAGGTTAACCGAGGCATCGTCTCTGTTACAAAAGCAATAATTACTCGCATTAATGGCGAAGAGACATGCGTGCTAAGGGGGTTAAGCCCACACGCCAACCCAATGCATGACCATGCACGTGTCGACATTGTCAGACGAGGCATCTCTTTAAAGTAACCGTCAAGCAAGACAGTCTCCGCTAAGCCCAACTCCACTAGCGGAACTTCTCCCTCTCCTTACAAGTGACAGTCTCCGCCAAGAGCAACTCTGCTAGCGGAACTTCTCCCTCTCTGCAAGTGAGATATTCTCCGCTAGCGGAACTTCTCCCTCACTCTACAAGCGATAGTCTCCGCTAGGTGAAACTTCTCCTTTTCACCTAGCGAGCAAGTCTCCACATGGCATCAGCGGAGGAAACCCTATTTTCAAGACCCGAGGTCACGCCTCACCGGGACAACGTTCGCTGAGCGACATTACAAGCAGGACGGGCTCCTCCGGAGCAAGCAAGGAGAACTCAACGCCTATTTGAACCCCACACATTCTCCGTTATGCGCAGCATGCTAGTGGGTATTACTTTGACTAAGCAAAATCTCCGCTCATAATGCCCATGCAACGCGTAGGACCACTGTTTTTCAAACTACTATACTTAGGGACGGGGGGACTTCCGCCCATGGCGACTCCCGAGGTTACACCTCAATGACAATAACCGGCACGAGGTGTGTCATAAAGCTATTGTCTTCCGGGACAGGGGGAACTCCGCCAACGGCTATTCCTGAGGTTACACCTCAATGAAAACTATAGCCATGCGGCGTTGCATTCAAGCAACGGTCATCCAGGACAAGTAAGGGGATGAGTCAACAGAGTCCACGACGGCCCTGATCAGGCACGTTAACCCCCGACACTTGGGTACGAAAGATTGGGCTCACTACCCAACACCCTCCTGCTCAACGCAGGTTCCCCTCATCAAACAATTTGTCACTCTGACGGAGGCCAATCTTAGCCGGGGAGTAGGGGACTCCCTGGGAGGACTAGTAGGGGCCCACCCGAAATTGTACAAAGCGTTTGCTCATATCAAATCCATGGTTGACAATCACTGACGCTAATTATGCTTGCTGAAAGTCTAGCTGAAGTAACGATTCAAACCGCTAGGCAACTCCACAACAAGATTTACCCTCCTTGCCTGGGGAGTTGTACTTACATGTGCATTTGCCTAGCATAATTAGCTATGATGGGCTACGCTCATTCTACCGCTAACGGTACCAACAACTATCATAGGTGTGACTTACGGAAACACCGCCAAACAAGCTATCAGTGGAGCCTTGGATCACCCGCGGATCATAGCTGACGCGCCGCGCCAAGATGGCATCAGAAGCTCCAGTAGCTATAAACTGAACCATATCAATCCCACATCGAAAGCAAGCAAGAGGTCAGCCTCTTCATCACCTATAAAAGATCCACTCCTATCTCCTCATTAATTACGCATTTATTATTTATCTACTGTTACTTTGTCAACATAAATACATTGACTAACTTAGGCATCGGAGGAGAGAAGACAGCCCAGTGCGGTATCCCCTTTGAAACCCTTTGTATTTCATTTGACAGGTAGCGGGTATCATCGAGAGTTTCTCAAGTAACGGTCCGCTCATCGGACCCGTGTTAACGAAGGTTTAGCTACCTCTAAATTCTTAGACATTAACAGATGGTTATGTCATCAACAATAAGGATGTTGCAGGCTTTATCATTAAGGCTACTCAAATCATAGGGGTTCTATCCTATATTTGAGACCGAAATGCGACTTGGATTCTCTAACAATCTATTTTCAGGGAGTTAGTCTAAAAAATATAGAACTTGGTCTCAAACCAAGTCTTAAATTTGTGACTTTTCCATAACCATAACCTTGAATAGTAGCTCGCGGCCACGCATGTTTAATTGAATGAATTAACATGGTTTTTAATATAATATTGATAAACATTATACTTGTACAGACTAGTTGATATTTCACTACGTTTTGACAATATCAGCTAGGGCCCGTAGGAATACCCAAGTGCCGTACCGTGGGCAGGGTTCACAACCCGGATAATGTTCATCTGGGATGACACCCCGGACACAAGGGGGGTTGGACCTGGCCAGCACGGTCATTCCAAGTACACACCAAAAGACTAATATCTGCAGAAAGAAAACCTGTGTCCCATATCGAAGAGATAGGATACGACTTTCCCATGCCGAAGTATTAAAGACCAACACAACCACCTTCTTGAGGGCAATAACTCCATTCTTAACACTATTACTGAATCCATTTATGTTTTAGTTACTTTAGCATCGGAGAGGTATAAACTGTCTGTCCCTCTCACGTTGTGTTATTGATACAGGGCTCAGGAGTTAGCATCGGTACCTCAAGCGGTATATCATTATATGTGAGGTACCCGGAGGAAGCCACCAGAAACATGAACGTGAACCATAGTGGAGCAGGAAGAAATAGCAGATGGAGGCAGAAATGTCTCTCGGGGGTTGATATTCACCCATGGCACTTCATCGGTAAGTACTCCAAGTGTCGGGGCCAAACGCATGGCTTGGGAAGCCTGGACCTACAAAGAGCAGATACTCCACCAGTCATCCAGGATCCCGTGGCCCCCAGTCTCAAAGTTGGAGTCCATGCGAGCAAAGATCGCAGCATTCTGGGAACAAGCCAAAATCGACCAGGAACAGTAAAGAATCGATAGGGAGGCTAACCTCCTCTCACAACAGAGACTGCAGGAGTTAGAAGACGAGAACACTGCACTCACTCAGGCACTGGACTGAAGACACCAGCATAATGAAGCACTCACCCAAGCCCTCGCTAGAGCATCGTAGACAACTATGATAGAGTTAAATACTACCCCAGTTACAGGAGTGAATGGTACCCTCCCAACTCTGTCTGCAGGTGGCGGTCAATGAGTCATCCATATACCAATAGACCTGTACCCGGAAAGCAAACTCAAATTGAGCCACTGGTAACTGACCCAAACATGACACTGCTCTTACAAGTGAGCAACTCTCTGAATGCCCTTCAAGCAAGGGTAGAGGCAGTGGAGAACAGGGACACCTGGCATCCCCTGAAGACTTAAGAGGATCGTCCGGGTCCTTTCACCCAACAGGTTAGAGGAACAATACGCTCAAACACATCAAAGCCGCTGAAGATTGACTATACGGGAATTGGTGACCCATATTAACACGTGCAGGCCTTCTACTCATAACCGAGAGACAAGGGGTACACGGATGAGGTGTGTTGTAGCATGTTCCAGGAGACCTTGTCAGGGGAGGCTTTGAGTTGATTCTACAAACTATCAGCCAATTCTGTAGGGAATTTCAATGAGCTCACTGACAAACTCGTAGCTTGATTCATCCTACGTACTGATGGAATACATACCCCGAAGGGACTATTGAAGGTACAGTAGGGAGAAAATGAAACAGTAAAGTCTTTGTCAACAGGTGGCAAGCGGCTACCGCCAAGTATCGGGACCTTAATAAGTAATTGTCAGAGTTGGCTTTCAGGAGGGGCCTAAGACCGGTGGACTTTCTCTACGGGATTAATCATCATCCTCTAGCTAGCTACGACAAGCTAATGGCCACAGCCATCAAACACGCTCATGCCAAGTTCGAAACATATGGGGACAGCATCAGACCCGAAAAGAGGCTCGCCAACCAGGCCCCGATGTTTAGGGATGAGCCAAGGAAGCGAGAATGGGCCCAAGACCAGGAGCGATCACCCCACAAAGGGCACAGGAAGTCCTCGTCCAGATCCAATAGATATTCAAACAATCGGTCCCACCGCAAAGACCGGACACAACAGAACCCTAAGCCACCACCTCCTCCCCGGTATGAAGTATTCACAGCACTAAATGCTTCATGCGAAACAATTTGGAATGAGAACAAAGAAGAGATACTGGGACCCCCTCCAAGAAAATTCCCAAAGAGCAAGCTTACACAACAGGATACCGGTAGGTACTGTACCTATCACGAGGATGTCGGACACAATACCAACCTCTGCATGGCTCTAAAAATTACTATCGAGCTACTCGTTCAGAAGGGCAAACTTCAGCGGTACCTCCCCGCCAAGGAAATAGGAACCATCAATGTATACGATAGAATCCTCATGATCCATGAAGGGGGCCTAAAGGATATGCCTCCTCGGAGGAGAAAGCAAAGCTCCAATTTTGGCCATCCGGAAGTTTTCAATTTCCACAGCACCCCTCGGCAAGGAAGCATGACCAGATGGAAGTCCACCACATTTTTGGAAGATGAGAAAACTAATCTCAAAATGCCCCATGATGACCCATTCTTGATCACGCTCCAAATGGACCACTAAATTACTTCTCCGGTACTCATGGACAACTGGGCTTTTGTTAGTGTGTTATTTCACGACGCGTATAAGGCGTTGAATAGAGGACGATCCAAGTTGCCACAAGACAATGAACCCCTTATCAGTTTATATATATATATATATATATATATATATATATATATATGGGGATATCGTCTAGCCACTTGGATCAGATTACTTATCAAGCATGGTTGGTGAAAATCCAAAGTGCTCCACCATCAAAACAGAGTTCATTATAGTCAACTGTACCTCATCCTACAACGCAATCTCGGGTCAACAGGCACTCTAGCGTTTAAAGACATTTATCGCTGGCCATATGTTCATGATGAAAACATGAGGATGATACAGACTCTGAGGAAGAGCTGCCTATGCTGTGGAAGACATCGAGGAAGTCGTGTTGTCTGAAGATTTCCCTGACCGAACAGTCATGATCAGTACCAAATTGACTCCAGTTATCAGGGAGAATTTGATCTCCTTTCTTCCCGCCAATGCGTTAGCTTTCGCTTGGTCGTACGAGGACATTCCCGAGATCCCCACTGACATAGACATGCACAACCTCAGCATTATTCCCTCCACAGAACTAGTAAGACAGAAGCATTGAGCCTTCAATCATGATATGTAATGTCCCAAACCCGAATTTACCGAATTACTAGTCATTTGGACGATAAATGATGTTTACTTTCACTTTTATTGTCGTTTCAGCACTTTCAATGGCCCTAAAAGTTGACTTTCTGATCAGGTAAAAATTTGAGAAAATGTTCTTCATGAAAGTCGTAGAGGACTTTAAACCGAGCGCGTATATATGTGGTACGTAAAAATCAAAGTTCGTATGTAAAAGTTAGAAGCGAAAATGTAAAGTTACTATTTATGGTAACTTTATATATATATATATAGAAAGTTACTGTGGTACGTTTCCATTTCTGGAAACCTACCCGATCTCTCTCTCTCTCTCTCCCTCTCTCCCCCTTTCACATCGGTCTCTCCTCTTCTTTTTCTGATTTCTTCTTCATCCGACATCCAATCGACACAACATTGACTAGGCTAGGATCGCCTCTTCCTCCTCTACACGGCTGTGGTCATGGGTCACGGCGATTTGGCAGGGAAACCATCAATTTTGGCCAAAACCGGCATTGTAGCAGTTTGGTTCTCCGTCGTAATTCTCCATTTTTCGGTCACTTTCGGTGGTGAAATCAGCTCTATTAGGGGTGCCTCGAGTCATTGATCATCTTCCCTCAAGGTTCTAGCTGAAATTCTCACTGTAGATGGAGAATTTGAAGGATTTCCAAATCGGTGAGTTTTGAAATTTCTGAGCTTGTGTTCAAGGGACAAATTGGAGCCCTTCAAGGTAAAATTGGAACTTGTTATAGTTGAGAAAAATGTTTGGATAGTTGAGACGAAGCTGCTACCAAAATTTGGTGGTCATCGGAGGTGGTGGCAGGTGGCGCATGGGCCACACACGCTGCCACTTTGGGTGGAGCATAGAGGCGTGTAAGGCAGGTTTTTTACTTCAGTTTTTAGCTAGTTAAATCCTATATTTGATCTAGAGCTTATTTATGTGAATTTGGTGAAGATTGGAGAAGTTTTGAATCGATTTCTCAGTTTCGAATATTTATGATTTCAATTATCTATTTACGAGAATCCAACCGTTGGATTTCTCTCGAATCTGCCCTAGAACTTGTAAATTAATGAATTTGTGTTAGTGGTAAAGTTTGGGTTGAATCGGAGAAGGAAATGGAGATATTGACATAAGAGGATTGATTTTGGAATAGTATTTAATTGTTGGATTGTTATTCACGGAATTTATAATTATGTACAGGGCGCTATACCGAGTTACCACTCGACGAAGCAACCCGTGTGCGTGGTCACCTATATAATACTCTGAGTGGACTTTTGTTTTAAACATTGATGCATGCGTTGTTTCTTGAATTAATACTTTATTTAATTATCATAATATTTTGTCGAGCATATTATTCTTAGTTTCGGATATTATTTGATTTCGGAATATATATTTGGAATATTGAACGGATTTTCCATCATAATTTTAGAACTAGAGTTTTCTACGCTCGAATTTGAATTTACAATTTATAATGATGATTGATTGAGTTATTTATTTAGCATATTATTCATTGAGCATAATATTTTGGCATTGTTTTTTTTTCAAATGAAATTTGGATACGAATTTATCATGCTCGGATATGGAGATATTTTCTTATTTGTTTATCGACATTTGTTTTTTTGGCATCGAGAATGCCTTAATGATGATTTTGAATTTATGAATTGAGTTTCAGAGATTATTTATGATTTATATGATTTTAGACAATTTATAGTTATCGGTTATTTTTCGCCTATTCGTTATGATTTTGAGAATATTTTGGCGTGCGGGGTCACGTCATCAGAAGATATTTATCTTTTGGTGAGATTTGGGGAAGTCCTTTGGATTTACTGATTTTCAATTGTTTTCCTCACCATGCTTGGGTCGTTCGGATTGTGTCTCCTCCTCACTTACTTTGTGTTTGTGAGTGGCAGTCGAGGTGATTTATTCTCCTCCTCATGTGAGTGGTAGTCGAGGTTATTAGTCTCCTCCTCACACAATCTATGTGTGGGTGGTAGTCGAGGTTAGGGGTTCCTTTACCCGTATGGTGACATCTCTTCCCCATATCCTTTATTTGTTACATGACTAGTGAGGCTAGTCCGATTCTCTTAACCAGCGGGGGCTGGTATGTTTTCACGAGACTCTGAGTTTTAAAGACATACGTTTTATAAACGTTGCATGCATCGAAGTTTTATGAATTTAAATTCGTGTGAAAGTAAAACAACTTCATTTCTTCTAAATTATTTTATTTAGTTGTTTATTTTTGTCCACTCACGTTGACGTGTTTTTCAATTACTTTCCCCTGGGCCCTTCGGTTTCAAATGCCCAGTTTGCAGGCGAAATTAGTTGAGGTCGAGTGTAAATTGGACTTAAGGCATAGTCAACAGCATGGGTTCCGCATTTCCTTTGATTTAGGTTTTCCTTGTTTACCCTTTCTATTAGAATTGCTCTGATTACCTGTGGGATTAATGTTATTCAAGTTGTGCTTTGTGTTTTGTGAATTGGATGATGTTGTGATTTGGGGGAGCAGGGTGGCTTCAGGAGAATAAGGATGAGTGTTTTAGAAGTGTAAATATCTTTTTACAAGTTTTGGGTCGTCCATTTTAGAGGAAGTTTTACCAATTTTTTTGGAAGAATTTCTTCTAAGGTGGGCCCCCAGGGCCACTTCGTATTTCAGGGTGAAATCCTGGGCGGGTCCTGTCATGATAAATGTAGGGTTATCCAGGTGGAATTGAAGAAGCTCATGGCCATCAACTTCGTCCGAGAGGTAACGTATCCTCGGTGGTTGGCAAATGTGGTCATGGTACCAAAGAAGGCACCGGGATCAGGGCGCATGTGTGTAGACTACACGAATCTCAATAGGACATGCCTTAAAGACAGCTTCCCGCTCTCAAGAATTGACCAACTCATTGACTCCACAGCTGGGTACTAGCTACTTAGTTTCATGGACGCATTCAGTGGGTACAACCAAATAAGGATGAATCTCGCGAATGAGGAGCACAGCGCATTCACTACTGACAAAGGCTTTTATTGTTATCAGGTCATGCCCTTTGGATTGAAGAATGCAGGTGCCACTTACCAGCGTCTCGCCATTTCCATGTTCGCAGATGTCAACGATACTAGTATGGAGGTATACATAGTCGATATGCTAGTCAAAAGCCTAACCGTGGAAGACCACGTAACCAACCTGTCAATTGTCTTCGCCATCATATTACGCAACGGTATGCGGCTTAACCCATAGAAGTGCATCTTCGGGGTTGAGATAGGAAAATTCCTCGGGTACATCATTAGCCACCGGGGGATAGAGGCAAACCCGGAGAAGGCACAGGCTATATTAGACATGACATCACCTATCTACAGGAATGAGGTCCAGTCCCTCACAGGTAAGGTTGCTGCTCTGTCAAGATTCATATCAAGACTCACGGATAAGTGTACACCATTCTTCAAGCTACTGAAAACCCAGCACATTGAGATGATAACCTGGACCGCTGAGCACGAAGTGGCATTTCTCGGCCTGAAAGCATACTTGGAGCCGTACCCCTACTGTCGAAACTCATCCCCGGAGAAATGTTGTACATGTATCTGGCTGTTGTACATATATCTGGCTGCACCTTCGACCGCCGTAAGCTCGGCTCTTACCAGGCGGGACTCCTACTGTGAGTACCCGGTGTACTATGTTGGGAAAGGTTATACTGGCGTCGAGTCACGGTACCCGAACATTGAGAAGGTAGCATTGGCCCTCCTTGTCTCGGCCAGGAGACTTCCAGGCACAGTTGATCACTGTTTTCACTAATCACCCATTGAGGCAGGTACTTCAGAAGCCAGAGACGTCTGGAAGATTAATTAAGTGGGCCATAAAGTTGGGAGAATTCAATATCCATTACAAGCCCTAGACAGCTATTAAGGGACAGGCAGCGGCAGATTTCATTTCTCAACTCATCCCCCCTCATGATCCGCCTACGGGAACGCTAGAGCTACCAGCCCCCGACTCACAACCACCAAACACTTGGCGATTGTAAGTCGATGACGCATCTAACAGGAGGACAAGTGGAGCAAGCATTTTACTGATCAGCCCAGAGGATCAAGTCTACGAGCACGCCCTTAAATTTGCCTTCAAAACATCCAACAATGCCGCAGAGTATGAGACACTCATCGTGGGTCTACAAGTCGCTTGGGAACTAGGTATACAGCACCTCGAAATCTTCAATGACTCCCAACTAGTGGTCAACCAGATCAACGGTGACTTCGAGGCTAAGGAACCTCAAATGCCATCCTACCAAGCTCTTGCTCGGGCATTAGTACAGCGATTCACCTCTTTAACCATCACTCAAATACCAAGAGCCAAAAATGACAAAGCAGATGCCCTAGCCAAGCTTGCAGCAAGTTCTCCAAGTTCTGCATATGAGGCCACGAAGGTGGAGTTATTGGAAAAACCAAGCACTTCCAAAATGGTATCAAAAATATTCGTAGTTGACCACACGACCTCCTAGATGGACCCAATCGTAAAATACATGGTTGACGGCTTGGCACCAGATGATAAAGTTGAGGCCAGACGACTATAGCTGAGATCAGCATGATACACGATCATGGATGGAAAATTGTACAGAATGGGTCATTATTTCCCCAACCTCAAATACATCATACCTGATAGGGCCACAAGATACTAAAGGACATACACGGAGGTGTATGCGAAAACCATGAAGGAGCCCAGTCTCTGGCACACAAGGCCTTACGAGCAGGGTATTATTGGCCAACCATGTCGGCACTAGCCCAGACAATATCGAGCTCTTACCATAAGTGCCAAATGTATGCCAACATCCCTAGGGCACTGCCTATTACTCTATCCATTATCCTCGCCTTTTGGCCTTTCTGCCAATAGGGCCTGGACCTTATTAGTAAGCTCCCTACGGCAGTTGGAAAATTCAAGTACGCCATTGCAATCGTTGACTACCAAACAAAGTGGGTAGAGGCAGAACCTCTCATGACTATCACCACAGAAAAAGCAAAAAAATTTCTTGGAAGAACACTTACTGCAGGTTTGAAGTCCCAGATACCATAGTCAAGGACAACGGAACCCAGTTCAACAATGATGAGTTGACAGCTTACACCGAGAACATGGGAACCAAGATCCTATACGCTTCTCTGGCGCACCCACAAACCAATGGTCAAGTTGAAGCTGTCAACAAAATTATCAAGAAGATACTAAAAAAGAAGCTCGATGATGCCAAGGGCCTGTAGGCTTCTAAGCTCCTGGAGGTTCTATGGGCTATTAGAACTACAGCTACCGAGGCTACCGGACAGACACCTTTCTACATGGCTCTAGGGATATAAGTGGTCCTCCCTATCGTAACACAAATCCCTAGTACCAGGATCGAGTACTTTGACGCAAGTACCAACAATGAGGGCGTCCAGCTCGATGCTGATTTGCACGAAGAACGAAGGGATGTAGCACACATGCATAACCTTGCAAACAAAAGGAGAATAGCTCACTACTATGATGCAAAGGTACAATCCCGGAGGCTGAAGCTAGGGGATTAGGTTATGAAGCAGGTTTACACAGAACCCCATGAACTGGATCCTTCGTGGACTGGTCCTTATGAGATCATCGAGGAGGTAGGCCCCGCAACCTTCTACATTCCGGACATGGATGCAGTGGTATCACGACACCCATGGAACACACAACGCCTTCGTTACTATTACAAATAGCTCTCGGCGCATCTTGTCCTAGCTTTTTGCTTTTGACCATCTAGCTATAGCAAGCTACCCAACGGGTACTCATTTTGTACTAACCACCATGTGGTACTTGAATGGAAAAATGAATTATTCAGACCATTTCTTGCATTTTTACCTTAGTTATAGGGCCACCCGGACATACAACTACTGTCCGTTACTCTATTTCAGCAAGAAGTAATGCAGGAACGAAAGCTTAAAACAAGGCATAAAATCTATGAAATTTTAGTTCCTTTTAAATTCCAATTCAAGTTACAAAAAATCATCATTCACAAAAAGCCTGGACTATCTGCCAAAGGAATTAAGGGGGCAACCTTGTTACATGCTCATTAAGCCATTGTTCGAAACAAGGACAATTACTAAAAAAAAAAAACTGAAACTACTCCTCGGCAGCAGTACTTTGAGACTTGCCTGCACCTCCCTTTGATGTCGCTTCCTGTTATTTCTTCTTCCTCTCAAGGGCACCTCGCTTGATTTTGGCTTGATCCATGTACCCGGCTGCCACCCACTCCCATACTTAAGGATAACCCCCTTATTCTGAGCATTCAACAGCATCTCCACCAGCTCATTAAATGCCTTGAATTCTTCCACGGCCTCCTAGCGCTCTTCTGGAACTCGACCCTCCAAGAAATCGGCTTTGGCTCTCCAGCTGTTGGCCTTCTCCTCAGCATCTCGGAGATGTTCCAGCTCCTTCTTCAGCTCACCAACCATCTCTTTTAGTTCTGGGACCTTCCTCTGCAGCTCTTTCAGCTTCTCAACCTATCCAGATAGAGAGAGCACTTGCTTCTTCAAGGAGTCCAGCTCTTTCTCCAACTTCCCTTCTCCTCATGCAAGTATTTGACCTGCCCGGAAAGGCTGCTCACTTCCTCCTTTAGTTTTGTGTCCTCCTCACCCTCGTCGATGGCATAAACATTATACAACACTTGCACAAAATTTTTAACTAGTACGACTATTGACAACATACATGCATCATCGACTCCCCTGCCATCTTCCTATTCTCTTGGGGAGTGTTATGTTTCGCCCGGATGCGGTCAAGATCAATGTCCTTCAGGTCCCCAAGCATTGACCTCACAAACTTCTCGTCCGCCACCCCGTACTCAGATAGCAGCTACTTGATCGGTTTCTGAAGAAGCACTGGGGAAAGCAGCCCCAAGGATTGGGTTGACTTCAAAAGGGCTTGGTGACTCTTCTTGGACTTCTTCGACTCCCCCTTCACATCACGCCCAGTGTAGGTCACTTCAACATTGTCCCCACTACGGTGACGATGGTGGTGAACCATTTTCCTCTTCTCCTAAGGAAGCGACACGCCTTCGCTACCAAGGGACCCGCTCGACAAAGAAGCCTGCGATCCTGCTCCTTTTGACTTGTCCTTCTCCAAGTCTATGATGGTAACCAAGGGCCCGGGACTGGAGGGATCATCCCGCTTCTCTATCTGGGCATTGGGGTCCCGTTCCCCATAACCCTTGTCCTGTATCTCAAGCAGTATGTCCTCGATTGAGGTCCTCATCTTCTTACCCTCCATGTCTACATCGATCCTAAGGGCTTTGTCGCCCTGGTTCAAAAGTATATCCATTAACTTCAGGTCACCTATTTTATCTTCTTCCTTGCCCTTCCTGGGTTTCCTCTTTGGTACTTTGACTGCAAGGTAAACAAAAGAAAGATTAGTATACGAATATCATCACACAATGTTACATAAGAACTCTCACGCAATTCCTCACTAGGTACTCTTCCTAAACCCAACCTATCAAGTATGGGGTACCAGATGAATCTATAAGAGCTCCTTCCCTCGTGTCACTCCAAATGGCATACACCCTGGAAATGCGCTTCTTCTCAACCTCTGATAGTACATACGCCTGGTCCCCGATGGCTTGATAGGTTCCCGTAACCTGCCACTTCCTATTTCTTATTTGCCACATGCTCCCAGCAAGAAACACTTTGTTTTTCTACTTCTTGCTTTGAGATATCGGTTAGTCTGTAACAAGCGACTCATAGTCTCGGGCAATGAAGGTCACGGTGCCTCCGTACTTCTTGAAGTACACCACCCGATACACTGCCCTAAACACATTTATTATAGGCTACCCATATCGCCAACATACTGAGGAGCTGTCGCCACACATTAGGGGTTACTTGACTCGGTGACAGATTCAGCATCCTTAATATGTACTGCACCGGCTTCGGTAACGGGAGTGACAACCCCTGGTGCAGCTGATTCTCGTACAACGCTACCCACCCACTTGGAGGATTGCAAGCTAACTCACCTGGACCTAGAGGTCTGAGTTCCACTTCATTGGGTATCCCCCACCTTAGCCTAACAGATGTTATCTCCTTCATGGTCATGCTCCTCCCCGGATGCTCACAGATCGTCCCATCCACCAGCGTGTACCTCTGCCCCAGCACGCCCTCGAGAATCGCAACGATCACCTTCTCTCCAGACCCCGGATGTTCCCCAGTCCTATTACTCCCCTCACTTTCCTTTAATACTTCTCCAGTTGACGAAGCGGTCTCCTTACCCTGGTGCCCCCCGTGGGTACCGGTACTTGCCAAATAGGCATCTATTGCCTGCTCCGCCTGCCTCTCTAAGGCTTGATAAGATGACTCTCCTCCCCCTAGTGAAGCTCTCGTTTCTGATTCCATCCTATTATCCTATGAGTACCCTAGCCTTGCAGTTTACCTGGAATCATAAAAACGGGGAGTTAGCCCAGAGACCCAGATCTAGGGCTTCGTTGTAGTATGAATCACTCCCCACTACTATAAACCTAAAAACCCAGAAAATCTATTCATATTCCTACCAGTTTCTACCATTGCCAACACAAAATGAACTTCTAGTGGCCAGATTTCATACCACAAACACCAGTGCAAAAGCAAACGAAAACCAGAAACCTCCACCAAGAGACATCCTAGAAACCCAGAAAGATGCAAACTAGAAACAAAGCAAAAAAAAAAAAAAAGAACCAGTTTATCTACAAAGCGAAATTTGATTCTTACCTCCTCTTACTGTGGTCGCTCGCTGGCTTAGCTCTCCACAAAAATTCGATTCAGCCTCTCATTCCTCTTCTCCACACAGAGAGCGACAGAAACTAGCGCAAAAAATTTTGCCATAGTTTTTCCATAGAACTCGCAAAATGAAGAAGAGGAACAGAGGTTTTCCTTCTTAAATTCAATTCGTGACAATCACAGCCGTCGACAGCGAAAGGTTGCCAACCATTGGATTACGCCACGAATCCCACTATCTCGTTACACTCCTTGGGTACTCAAACGGTCAGGAACCGAAGAGACATGCATTTATTGCCCTTTCCAGAATACTCGCTCCACTTGTCTCGCATGCAAAACTTACCCCCCAATGGGTACCAGAGGCTCAAGCTCTCCCTTGGATCCCAACGGAGGCGCAAGACCTCTTTTGGACCCCAACGGGTACCAAAGGCTCAAACCCTCATCTAACCTCATAAGGTTACGACATAGCGTTGAAGAGTAGCTACCTACAAGGCAACTCACTAAAGACATCTCTTGATCGCGCACTTGGGGGACTCCCTATGAGCACAATGGTGCCGAGACTTGCACCTAAATTTATCAAGTCCCCACCCAAGAAATATCTTGAACAGGAACCGGGGGGATTTGTACATACTAGTTAATATTTCACTAGGTTTTGGCACTATCAGCTAGGGCCCATAGGAATACCCAAGTTTCGTACCATGGGCCAGGTTCAAAACCCACCATGATGGTGTTCATCCAGGAAGACACCCTAGACACAAGGGGGGTCGGACCTAGCCAGCACGGTCAATCCAAGTACACACCAGAAAACTAATATCTGCAGAAGGAAAACCTGTGTCCCACAATGAAGAGATAGGATACAACTTTCCCATGCCAAAGTATAAAAGACCAACACAACCACCTTCTTGAGGGTAATAACTCCATTCTTAACACTATTACTGAATCCATTTATATATAAGTATCTTACTTTAGCATCCAAGAGGTGTAAACCGTCTAGTACGGTTTATCCTTCTCACGTTGTGTTACTGATACAGGGCTCAGGAGTTAGCATGGTACCCCGAGCGGTATAGCATTCTGTGTGAGGTACCCGGAGGAAGCCACCAGAAACAATACTTATATTATATTGCTACACCCCAAATTAGTTGAAGATGAGATTTGGGTGCTGTATGAATAGTGCAAGAAGGATGTGCTAAAATGACGATAGCACCCCAAAATGAGACTTCATGGTTGGAGTTACCTTTAGGGATCAGTATGCCTTCCTTATAATTTCTCACAAAGGGGTTTAGGTCATGCTAATGTTCATGTGGCTAAATACAGTGCTGTTCAGGATGATATTTTCCATGCTCTTCAAATCAACTTTGAACTGGTCATTGACTCGATCAACGACTTGTGTGACCCTCCTTGGCACATCAAACCTCTTATCAGAGATATTCATCATATGGTCAAAGAGTTCGAAGTAATTTCCTTCAAGCATATTCCTCGTGAAGCTAACTGCGTTGCAAATGCTATCAAAAGCCTAGGCCATGACTTTAGACCCAAACATATGGACCAAAAGATTGTCACACTCTGCTCTCTCTACTTTTAATTTTATTAGGGCTAGGCACAGTCCCAGACCGGCACTATATTTACAGGGAACGGGACAGAAACCCGAAATATTCGGGCCGGGCCCAAAATGTGATATCCATATTCTGAGACCGGAGTAAACCCGAACCGAAATTTTTCGGGTCAGGTTTTCGGGCTTAAACACGCCACAGAAGAAAGGAAGAGGAGGAGACTCAGTGTCTCAGTCCGATGAAGACCATGGTCAGATTGCAATTAGAAGTGGGAGGAGACCATGGTTGAGAGGAAAAGCGAGACAGAGGACGAGGAGGAGAGCTCAGTGTTTCGTGGCTGGGATTGGGGTCGCTGGGATTTGATCGTAGAGGCGGTTGTGGTGGAAGGCGAGGCAGGTGATTGGGGGTGGGAGTGAGACTGCGTGGTGAAGCAGATGTGAGAGACGGAGAGGCTTGAGGCGTCACTCTCGGAGAGCATTTTCCGGCGGTAGATCTCTACGACGGTGACTAAACTGTTCAAATCTGAAACCTCAACTAATTTCCTATCCGGGTAGGGTTTGGAGGCTGCACTGTGGAGGAACTGAGGGAGAGGAACTGCCGAACTGAGGGAAGAGGAAGATGGGAAAGAAAGAAGACAAAGAGAAGAATAAGATAAAGAGGAGACAAAATGACTTTTTTGAAATGAAATGGGAGACAGAATGATTGATAAAAGAGGAAGATAAAAAAGCAAGAAGAAAAGTGAAGTCGTGAGGAGAGAGAATGATTGATAAAAATAAAATAAAAAGATTAAAGAATGATGCATAATAAAAAAATATAAAATATATATATATATATATATATATATAAAATATTCGAGCCAACGGGGTTTTATGTATTTCAAAATTCAGAACCGGGATCGGACCGCCAACTTTAAGTATTGGGACCGAACCGGACCGAAAGCAGTCATTTTTAGTGTAAAACCCGACCCGAACCGGCCGGTCCGGATCGGTTCCTTTCTGTTTTTCGGGCTTTCGGTCATTTATGCCCAGCCCTAATTTTGATCTTTCAATGTAGGTTGTATTTGGGGTCTCTATTTGTAATTTTCTTTTCCTTCTCTAAAAAAAAAAAATAATAATAATAAAATAATAATAATAATAATAATAATAATAATAATAATAATAATAATAATAACATTTTATTTATCACCCTAAAATCAACACTCACCACTTGAGTGTTACAGGCCGCAATTTTTGAAGAACACAAGCTAAGAGCCTAAGATGGCTTAACTCATGCCCTAAAGACATACAAGGCATTTCAAAAAGAAGACAAATGTAAACTGTTCAGGAAATTGTTAAGAAATTTTAAATAGAAGTCATTGTTCAAATCCCATCATTGTAATTTTTTTTAGATTTTTAAATAAAAAAAAATTATTTGTAGCAGTCCATCCCATAATTATGTCATGCTAGACCCGGACCCATTACGGGCTCAAGTTTGGCCGGCCTATGGACTAATATATCCCGGCTCGTGCGAATGGTTCTGTGATCAGATGGTTAATTTGAAGCCTTCCCTGGAACTGTGAGAGAAATCAATGACTTGCGCAAGAGAATATCAGTGGAATGAAATACTGCAATAAAAAATAATTGAAAAATCTCAACGCACAAGATTTATTTTGTTCTAAATCTGACATTATTTAACGGTGCTATGAGCAAGTCATTCCAAGTATCTGTTATTCCTGGCAAGCACCAGTGCATTCAATCAACGTGCTTCTTCCCGCCAGCTGCAGATGGATGGGCATCTGCTCTGAACTCACTCAGGTGGGTTATGTCCAAAATATGGAAACCTGACCCCTCAAGGGCCTTGTAAAGGTGTTGATTCACGAGTCTTGCCTCTACATTTGTTCCATTATTCTTCAATGAGAAGAGTACCTCAACCTGAACATCAAACCATGACTAATATTTATCTTGATGTTGCATACAAGAAATTGTCTACATAAAGGACATAGGAGGAGTTTGTGCTCAGACGTAAGCATCAAGTAATTAAGCATTCAATCAGTTCATGATAGTGTCATGTGACTCACCTGCTCTGGCAACAAAGGGTTTTGCCGGTTACAAGAACCACCTTGGTTCCAGTCACCTCCTTCAAAATGTCTAGGTGATTTGAGTACGAAAGTATTTGATTGTACCAGGTTTCAGTCTCTTGTCCACAAACATTACCTACAAGGAGAACACTCTTAATACATACCACACAATGAAATAGCATGTGTTGGACTCTAGTACTATATGCACAAGAGATTTTAGCCTCACATTTTGATCATATTTTAGAAACATGACCACTAGAAAACTGCCACTTGCTAAAAAACTAAGCTTTCATATTAAAAGTTCCTATACCATGTGTTTCATAACCATATCGAGGCCAACATCAGGATGTACTGGAGGAACCACAGGCTGATCATTTTCAAAGAAAAGCAAAGGCGACTTCATAGGGTCAAACTTTGCAGGAGCCCACCACCTGTTCACAAAAAAAACAAAAGTTCAAATGAGCAGCCAG
Source organism: Rosa lucieae (assembly GCA_024704745.1). Lineage (NCBI taxonomy): Eukaryota > Viridiplantae > Streptophyta > Magnoliopsida > Rosales > Rosaceae > Rosa > Rosa lucieae. The sequence continues at coordinate 43,177 of JANPXK010000933.1, forward strand.
CAATATTAGTGTGGCGCAAGTAAAAGATCCTAATGTGTTGCATTTTCAATTTAAAACACTGTTTTTTCTATTCAAAATAGCATCTGTATAGGCTTTTGAAGACAGATCAGTTGATTACCAGCATATTTTTACCCCTGGTGCACTTGTGGGAAAACCAACAAGCTCCAAGGAGATCACAAATTGCTTTATGTTTTTCAACGTATTATATGCTTTTCTGCATCAAAAATATTCTCACTCGCAGATGATATTAAGAAATTGTATCATGATAGTCAATAATAAGCTAGTGTTGTGATCCCTGACTATGACACAAATAACTAGACTAGTCTTCTGATCTCTGACTTTGATACACGTAACATATTGTAATTGCAACAAAAAAATCAGCATAAGTAATAAATAAGGCCGATATGCTAGATATACTTATATGCTGAGATAAAGAGATATGTAAAAGAACAAAACTTTTGAAGTTCTAAATGTGTTTGCAACATTTAAAGGCAATGGCATATTAGAAGGAAACTATTACCAATGCCCTGTGTTGAATATCAGAATGTCATGAAAGCTTAGAGATTCGGCCCATGTGTCAACCGGAGTGTCAACATTAACTCTATACCCCTCTTTATATCCAAGAGATTCCAGCACGCTACCATTAGAATTGGCTGACCACCTGCATCCAAGAGAAAGCATAACCAGCTTAACCATACCAATTAATACATGAAAATCTGGTGCTCAACATCTGCAACATGTAAACCACCACACATTTGGAAACATAGTTTACCTACCGTAACGAGCCAAAAGATTTGTCCGATGATACGCAAGCGTAACATTATACTGAAGAAATGTGAACCCGCGATCAGCACCAACCGGCCGCCACTTCTTTACTTCACTCAACACGCGTTTCAACGAACAGAACAGCGAAACAAAACATATTCCGGTTCAAGGAATCACCAATAAACCCTGCACTGTAGAATAGTCACAAGCTCTTACATTCAACACCAGATTCAAGATTGATCTCTACTTTAAGAAACTTCTATAACAAGCAACACTACTAGTTTTAGTACTTGTTGTTAGTTATTAGGTCTCCAAGAACACTAAAGCCTCTAAATTTAGTGAAATAAAAAATTCACAAATTCAAGTGAATTAATTGAATTATGGAGAAGAGAAAGTACCAATGCTGGTGTCTCTGTACATCTGAAGAAACCTAGCGGGATCGAACGGCGGGAGATCACAGTGCTTAGGCTTCCACCTCCAATTGACGAGTTCGCGGCCGTTGGATTTGTTGCTGGAAATGCAATTCCAGCCCTTGAAGATCTCCTTGCAGGTGTTGTCGTACTTGGGAGACGCATTCGGGTCGTAGATCCAGGTTCCATCGGAGTAGTCGCAGGACCCGGCCGGCTCCGTCGGGTCGGATCCGGGGGGTTTCCGGAATAGGAGGGAGCTGTGAGGTTGGGAGGGAACGGAGGATGTGTTTCTAATGTAAGAGAGAACGGCGAAGATGGAAATGAAGCAGAGGCGGGAGAGGAGAGGTAAGAAGAAAGGGACTTTCTTTGTTTGGCAAGTGAGAGACGTCTCTCGATGCCATGCTGCACTACCCAACGTGATTTGGGCGCACCTTTTAAGCTAAGCTCAATCCTTTTGGTATTTTTGTTGAAACTGGATTAGGATTTCTATTTGTTTGCGAAACTTGTTAAAATTGAAGTAGAAAGCATTAGCTGGAATCAATTGGAGAATTTGAATTGTGGAATTCCACGATATTCAGGTCTATGCATGGCAATAGCTTGAGGTAATAGCTAGTGACGAGAGTTTGTTCTCTTGGTTTGGGTTTTGCCCAACAGTCTACGCCTTGGTCCAGTGTGAGTACTGTTAAGGTGAGATTTAGGAGAAGTTGTTAATTGAGGCTTCTGAATTGTCGAATTTAATGATATTCACGAATCATTTGCTGTGGTTATAGCAAAGCTGATTGTTAATGAGTGAGAGTAATTTAGAGAATAAGTCATGGTATTTTGTCCTCTTTCTTCTCTGAATAAGAGCTTTATCAAAAGACCCATGCCAAACAAATCGTACCAACCATATCTAAAGACCAAAGCAATTCAAGAATACCTTTTTAAACATAGAGTGGATCTCATCTTTAAAAACGTACACTGATCAAATTTAGCTTAACAAACATGTATAAAAAGACAATTAACAAGGATCAAAACACAAATGAAGCAAAGGAGAGTCGTAGCCCATCCAACTACGAACAAAACAAAAGGTTTCATTTTGTATTTTAATTTTGACATGGTAAATAAGAATGCTTGTGTTTAGTGTGTATGATTGACATTCATGAGCTTTATTTATTTTTGATTTTGAGATACTGATACTCTCTGAAATTGCTACTCAAACAGTTTTAAAATGGTACTATTATTGTCAAGCAAACCTATTATTAGTTTCACTGTTTTTTCTAGATAACGAGATACTACAAAAAAAAGCTACTAATATTGTTTGAAAATGCTACTAGCATACTTTTGTAAAACTATTATGATCGTCAAACAAAGATACTGTGTATTTTTGTTAGTTACTCCATAAGTTTTCATTCATGTCAAAACTAGAAGCTTATAATCTAGTTGATCGATTCATGTGTTTTCATTCAAGCCTGTCTATTGATCTTTGTCATATCTTTGTTATTCCGAAAATTCTTTTATTTTTTGTTGCAATGGGTAGCTTTCTATAATTGTTCTAGTGGCTTTTCAACACAGTGATAGTAGCTTTCTATCCCTATGTTAGCATTCTTTCAATGTGATGTCAGTAACTTTTCAGTTTTCATTTTGATTCATTTCAACTAGTCTTTTGTCAATAGCTTATCAAATTGGAAAAGCATGATTTTGAATTGTTTGGAATTTGTGTTACACTATCAGCATGTATAATCAGTTGATTTTGTGCAATCAATATCTATGTCAGTAGCTTTTTATTACTGGTCCAATAGTTTTGTACATGTGCTATAGTAGTTTTATGTACCTATGTTAGTAGGTTTTTGATCAATAGCTTTTTGTTACTGATCGAGTAGCTTTGTAAATGTTTTATAGTAGCTTTCTGTGTCTATCTTAGTAGCTTTTTATTATTGATCCAGTAGTTTTGTACATGTGTTATAGTAGCTTTCTATACCTATGTTAGTAGCTTTGTAGATTACTTATTTTTAATTATCAAGTTAATAAAGAGTGCCATGTTTGCGGCGCAGCAATACATTTATTTGCTGATTTATTCTACAATTCACCCAAAATCTCAAATACACAATGATGTGTACCTAGCCAATTCTTGACCAAATTATGTTTAACCGTTCTTAAATCTAGATGTTTAGCCAATTCTTGACCAAATTATGTTTAGAAAATTCTTGACCAAATTATGTTTAACCACCTTTAAATCTTGATATAATGGTGAAAAACAAAACAACTAAAATTCATTGGATCTAGATCTAATAATGATTGACCATGATTTTTCTTATCAGTTATTGGTCTAAATCTCCTGGCTATCAGTTATTTCCCTGTTTTTTTTTTGTTTGTTGATTAATACTTGAATAAATTCAAAGGCCTAACTGGCTAAGGTACCTCGCCAGGTCCATACAACATTTGGGGTTGTAGTATTTCTATATGCCCTCCCCTTCTCTGATTATTGTTAAGATCTGATCGACGTGATTCCAAATTAAATTGCAGATCGACACACTAAGAATTCCAGCTATGTCTTCTTCAGCTTTGCAAACAACTGGTGAATCTAACAATCACGGTTAATTAATTTAGATATTGATAAATAAGCTAGCTTAGCCCATATATATAATATATGGTCGCCTTTCTTAAAAATAATGGCAACTTACCATATATTTCTTTCTATGTGAAAATGCAGTCTGAAAAATGGTGAAATGTATGCTGATGGCATTAACTGGGATAATCTTGGGTTTGGACTGATTCCAATCGATTACATGTGCACCATGAAATGCTCCGACGGAGAAAACTTTTCACAAGGACATCTCTCTCCCTTTGGAAAGATTGAGCTTTGCCCATCTGCTGGAATATTGAATTATGGACAGGTAGGTCAGCAATGTTTTAATTTATTTTACAGACTGTTAATTCATTTCTTAACAGGTGCGAGTTCAGTAGTTCAGTAGTACATTTCTTAACAGCGTACGCACTGAACTTTAGGTTAGAATCAGAAACCTTGGAGCACTCACTTATTTGTTGTCTGCAGGGACTATTCGAAGGTCTTAAGGCGACCAGAACAGAAGATGGTCGTATTATGCTGTTTCGGCCCCAAGAGAATGCTCTAGGAATAAAGATGGGTGCAGAGAGAATGTGCATGCCATCTCCATCCGTTGAGCAATTTGTTGATGCTGTGAAGCAAACAGCCTTCGCCAACAAGCGTTGGGTACTGTATATATTCTTGATAACATATTTATGATATACATTTTGTTTTAGGAAATTTGCAACATTGTCAAATGGATTCCTGTTTTTGCGGATTCAATGGAACACTGCATGTTTTTGGATCAATTGGAAATTTAATTTCCGTCTTTATGTAGGTACCACCTCCGGGAAAAGGATCACTGTATATTAGGCCTTTGCTCGTGGGGAGTGGATCTAATCTGGGCTTGGGCCCGGGACTGGAGTATACATTAATATATGCCTTTATTAATGAAACCATGAACCACACACCACTGACACCAGAACTTCAAAGTTACCGTTCTGCTTCCTCCTTTAGATCTGGATTCTCACTAAAATTATAGCTTGGGTTGGTTTTGGGTGAGAGGCATAGTGGTTACAAAGCATCCTTACAAATCAGTATTAATTCATCTATCTATATGGAGAGCTAGAAACAAAATGAAGCATGATAATTGTGTGGTTATTGTGGAGGCTACGAAGAGGTTAATTATGGGCCATGTTCAAGCTGCTAGTAAGCTAGCCACAGGGAGCATGTATTTTTTTTTTTTTTTTTTCTCAATTTTGAAAAGAGGATCAAAGGATTTCACTCCTACCCCCATGGTGACTCGAACTCATGACTTCGTACATAAGTAGTGGGTGCTCTAACCACTGAGCTAACACCACTGAGCATGTATAATTGTGTGGTTGAGCTTCAAATCTTAAAATTTTTTGGGGTTGGTTGTCATCCTCGTCGGACTCCAAGGATCATTGAGGTTAATTGGTCTCCTCCAATTATTGGTTGGGTAAAATTAATGCTAATGGTGCCTGGCAACAGGGGCGTAGCTACATTAGGGCAAGAAGGGTCAATTGACCCTTCTCAATTTTCCAAATTGAGCCATGGTTGGTCGAAATATGTGATAGTGACTTTTTAATCCAATAATTGACCATTCTGACAGAGAAAAAACACGTTTGCTTTTAATTATTATCATGATCAACTTGGAGGGTTCTCCTACAGTCCTACTCCTAGTATCCCACAATCTCCAATATTTTAATATATTTTCCTAATCAAAATTGTCCCAATTTGGACAGAAAACGGTCTCCCACATTCTTTTAATATTTTAATATATTTTCCTAATTAATGATTATTTTCTCCTATGTATGGCTATATATATTTAGACTTGTATAGCTTTTTTTGGTCTCCTGCTCATTCTCTTAAGTCGTTTCCTCTTATAATTTCGTCTTTTGTCTCTCTCAAATTTTGTCTCTCCGAACAGCAAGTTGAAATCTTCGTAATTGAAAATTTGGAATATGAAAGCCTTTTTAGAGAGGTATTATAAGAGAAAAGCAACAGAACAGTTGACACCACCCGAAGCTCCCTCAAATAAGAAATACATCAAATGATCAAATGATGATATTTCAGAAATGAGTAATCGTCGTGGACAACTATAATTATTTTAGATAGACTTGTTATTTTTAAGTATTGTGATGATTTACAATTTTTATATTATTGGATGAAGTTTACGTTTGTTTAACATTATAATTTAAATTTTGACCCTCCTAACTAAGATTTCTAGCTACGCCACTGCCTGGTAATGTGTTTCGGGAAGAGCATGCTATGCTGGAGTGTTTAGGGACTATCAAGGCTCTATTATGAGCGCTTTTGCTTCTAATCTTGATATTCCTAGCTATAGTTTCGTTGATGCGGAGATCATGGCAGTTATTCAGGCAATTGAGCTTGTTTGGGTTAGGGAGTGAAACCACATTTGGCTTGAAGTTTATTCAGCTCTGGTACTTAAATTCCTTTGTGTACCCCATCCTGTTCCATGGAGGCTTCGTGTTGCTTGGGATAATTGTTTGCACCATATCTCGAACATGCAATTTAAGTCATCTCATATTTTCAGAGAGGGAAATCAGGTGGCAAATGCACTTGCTAATGTTGGTCTGTCATCGTCAGGCTTGGTTTGGTGGAATGAGGCTCCTCCTTTTCTTCTAGATCTTTGTCAACAAGACTCACTTGGTCTTTCAAATTTTCAGTTTATTTGAGTTGTTTTCTTGGTGCTTTTAATCTGTTAGACTGAGCTTAATACCTATGTAGTTCTTCTGTTTTTGGTTAGGGACATGGGCATTGTCCTCCCTTCTTTTGGTTTGTAATATCCAGCTCTTTTAATAAATCCGGTTGGGAGGCTCTGCTATCTCCAATCATATTTTAGCCCAAAAAAAAAAAACTCATTTGTCACCAACCCAATCTCTATTCCAATTGTCTCTCTGTTTTATCAAATCTATGAAGAGAAAAATACTGCACCAGATTTCAAAGTTCATCCGTATATTTTTTTCTCTTGCACATCCTAGAAGGAGTAGACTCAAAAGTTCCAAATTTAATGCCCTTACGCTCTGTGTCTCCTTCTTGCCTCTTCTCTTTCTTTCCTCTTGTTCTTCTTTCTTTTTCATTCACTCAGATTAATAACTCAAAACATATGAGAACCCATAAGGTCATAAGCTAGCTGCTAAAGATCATTGATCCAAACCAAACGTTCATTTCTTCACTCAAAAATGCTATTAGTTGATTCTGTAACTTGAATTCCCAAATTTGATGAAAAAGAAAAAAAAAACTGAAAAAAAAAACTCAAAATTTCAAATAAGGAAATTGATGGTTAAAAAGGTCGTGATTCTCTCATGGATTGCGATTGGTTACTTTGAATCTTAAATTGGCTTGTAAAGCAACTGCAAATTTCCATCTTCACTCTGTAATTCAGCTTTCGAAGCTTCTATAAATCTATCTATGTATGAGAGAGACAGAGAGAGAGAGAGAGAGAGAGAGAGAGAGTGTGTGTGTGTGTGTGTGAGTTAGAGGCGAGTCCCCAACTTTTGATGTGCCGCAAAGATATATGAGGAATCAATGTTTGCCATGTATTAGCTTTTTTAAAAAGAAGTTGAGCGTAACCGTCCAATCTCACAAAAAAAAATTGAACGGCTATGATTATACATCCGCATGTTTTTGTTTTTCATAGGTCCTTTTCTGAACGTCCTTGTGTGTGTGTGTGTGTGTCTATTCCGTTTTCTTTCCCATTTTAAGGAATTATTTGTGAGACCTACTTTTCAATTACGTATGGACCATTTAGTTCTTAGGACACCATAAATAAATCATTTTTACAAATTTTCAGCTAAATTCATGATTATTATAGCTTATTGAATCTCTTAATCCATTTCTAGGTGTCATTTTCCTTCATTTATTGAAGTTCGGGGAAGATTGGAATTCTTGATGGGAGACGAAATTAATTGTGGAACTTCATGAAGAAAAGAAAACTCTTATGGCTAACTGCAAGACCTCTTATCACAAGAAGAGGCCTTTTGGAAATAATGAGGCAAGGTAATATGGTTGCAAGAAGGTGATCGAAATAGTGGTTTCTTTCACCGAAAAACAGCGAATAGAAAGAGGAAAAATGCTCTTTTCGGATTGTTTGATGTTAATGGAAATTGGAGATATGATGATGCTGGTATGGAAAGAGTGGTGACTTCTTACTTTTCGGAAATGTTTACTTCTTCAGCTCTAGATAGTGAGGCGGTGGACCTTACTTTGACTGCAATCCAGCATTGTGTTACTGCAGAAATGAACCAACAACTATGTGAACAATATATAGAGGAGGAGGTGAGATGTGCCTTATTCCAAATTGTGAAATTGGGAGTGAATTGAATTACATTGATACAATGATAGTATATATATATAGGAATTACACAATATGGCTGATCCACAATTGGTGGAGCCAAATCTGTTAGAACTACACTATTTAATGCTGTAAATCTATCTCAGTAAGAGCACATGTAAACAATGTTATATACGTAAACTTTATTTAGGATTGCAATAGTAAACGCATAGTATATTAGGATTGCAGAAACATATCTATCCTAATATATGGATGAAATATTTAGGAGTGATATACTGGTCGCATCCTAATATAGGACTGAAACTTCATATCCCTCCTGATTTCTGCAATGTATATAAACTGTACAATATGTAAAGGAGTCTTACACGATGCACTTGAACCATTCATCTTAGTCTTCTCCTGATTCCACCTCCAGTATTCTCTTAGTATGATGGGACTAATTTATGAGAACAGATTGTGTATCAGAAGGGACCAAAACGTTATGAATAGCAATGTAATAACAGTTTCTTCCATCAAGAAACTGTCATCACCCTTTAACTACCATTTCAAATATATAACTTCTTGCAACTGTCCTAATTTGATTTCAAATCAATCCAAACAGATTAGGATAAGTACTTAAACTTATTTTAAATACAAACTCTAACAAATACGTTTACTTAAGTGTATATGCTATACATACAAGGTTTCTATGTAATGTCTTGTTCATCAGGTTTTCTAACAAAATCTTCGTACCCTAATTTACATTCAATACTATAAAGGTCAACTAACTAATCGGTACATCGAATACAATAAATCTAGACAATATTCAACATAAGGAAACAACGAGGCAAGGTAATATGGTCTTAAGAAGGTGATCGAAATGGTGGTTTTTTTCACCGAAAAGCAGCGAATAGAAAGAGGAAAAATGCTCTTTTGGGATTGTTTGATGCTGATGGAAATTGGAGAGATGATGATGATGGTATGGAAAGAGTGGTGACTTCTTACTTTTTGAAAATGTTTACTTCTTCAGCTCTAGATATCCATAATTGGTGGAGCCAAATCTTCCTACACTAAATTACATTCAATACTATAAAGGTCAACTAACTAATTAGTACATCGAATACAATAAGTCTAGACAATATTTAACATAAGGAAATGTAGGATAAGCGAAGTTTTGATTGATTCTTAACACTCCCCCTCAAGTTGGTGAGCGACTAGTATGAAGTCCCGATTTGTTTCTCAATGAGACAAAACTTTCCTTTCCCAAAGCCTTCGTAAAGAAGTATGCCAATTGCAATTGTGAAGGTACATAAGATGTAGAAATTAAGCCAGCTTGTAATTTTTCATGAAACACATGACAATCAACGTCGATATGTTTTGTTCACTCGTGAAACATCTGATTTCTTGCTATGTGAATAGTGGCTCGGTTGTTAGAGAATAGCTTTGCAGGTCTTGAGTGGACAATCTTTAAATCCTTCATAATGTAATGCAAACCATGTCACTTCTTCGCAAGTAACTGCCATAGCATGATACTCAGCTTCTGTTGATGAACTTGCAACATTGGGTTATTTCTTAGACTTCTAAGAAATCAAAGAATTTCCCAAAACATACACAATAACCCGAAGTAAATTTTATGGTAGTTGGACAACTTGCCCAATCTGAGTCACAATAAGCTCTCAAAGTAAGATTACTATTATTAGAAAAAAAGAAAAGACCTTGACCTGGTGTTCCTCTGATGAACCTTAGAACACACAGAGCTGCTTCTAAATGAGGTTTTCTTGGTTGATGTATGAATCGACTCAGAGTACGAACAACATAAAAAACTATTTAGTATCTTATGGCTTGTGCTTAACATCAATTCAGTCCCTCGACTTTTAATTTCATCAAAAACGCCCTTGCATTATCCAATCTCGTCAAATAGATCTTTCCGTCATTCCTCCGTCAACTGCAGCCATTAACTCGCTGACATGGCATGCCACGTTATCTCCTGTGGGCCCCATCTCTAAGGCAAAGATAGGTATTTTGGTCATTTCATTATCCAGACGCAAATCCCTTCTTCTTCCCCTCGTTTCCTTCATCTAGCGAGAAGATGCGCAATGACTGCTCTCCAGCAAGGACAGCTCACAGATCTCTGGGACCAAGTCGAATTCCTACCTGGGCCGTTAGCTTCCTCGCGGCGGTGTGAATCGGAGACTGGTCCTCCCTTCTCCAAACTAGCAGTGACGACGACATGACGAAGCCTGAAAGCTTCTCGGGTTGTCCGGCATATTTTTCAACTCTAGCCATAGCTGCAACCGAAACCAGTGGCGGTAGCGTTGTCTTGACAAGATGAAGAAGCCTATGGTACCTTTTTGTCCATCTATCAACTTGGGAGAGAGAATCGAAGAGGAGAAGACGTTTCCCTTGCCAAGCCCTACCTCGCTGTATACTCGAATTTAAGTTTCGAGTAGATTAGCCGAAATTGGAATTTTGGAGTTACTGATCCACCGTGGTTCACTGTTCACAGTGGTGGTTTTGGTCTTCCTATTTCTGACCATGACATGAAATAGTGAGCAGAAATTAATGATTTGATATGTCTGGAATCGTTGAAGTTGTAGAATTGTCTTTCTTTTCTTGTTTTGATTGAATGGGTTTCTATTTTTTTAGGATTGCTTGATTGGATTTTTGGTTCATTCTGGTTCATTTTGTTTCTTGGAATGAAATCACAGTTGCTGCTTTAATTCTTTGGGAAAGATGAGTCCTTACTCTGATTTTTTTGGGAAATGGCACTTTAGTATGTGATTTATGAGGATATGATCTATAAATCGGATGCTTTTGTCATTGAAAAGATTGATCTTTTGAAGTTTTGATTTATGAGTACTTGCCCCTTCAATTCCTTCTGTGTCAGTCAGTTGTGGTGCTCTGGATAACGAAATGACCAAATACCCATATGTGCCTCAGAGATGGGGCCCACATGAGCTTACATGGCATGCGAGTTAACGGCTGCAGTTGACTGAGGAATGACGGAAGGATCTATTTGACAAGATTTGATAATGCATGGGTGTTTTTGATGAAATTGAAAGTCGAGGGACTAAATTGATGTTGGGCACAAACCATAGAGTACTAAACAGTATTTAGCCCTAAAAAATATCAGGTCTTGTCACTGTGAGATAAATGAGCCTACCAAGGAGTCTTCTGTATCTTGTAGGATCATTAAGTGCCTCTCCACTTATTGGTGTAAGTTTAAAATGTTGTTCCATAGGAAACTTTTCTGGTGGTGCACCTGTAAGACCTGGTCTTCAAGAATATCCATGGCATATTTTATTTGAGAAAGAAAGATGTCTTTCTTGGACCTTAAACTTCTATTCCAAGAAAATACTTTAGATCACCAAAATCTTTAATACAAAAATGTTTATTGAGAAATTATTTGAGAGCTTGAATTTCCTTCGGGTCATTTTTTGTGAGTATAATATCATCAACATAAATCAAAAGTGCAGTAAAAGAATTGTTATGCACCTTTGTGAATAAAGAATAATCAGCCTTGGACTGCTGAAATCTAGCACTTCGTATAACACTAGAGAACTTTGGGAACCAATTACGAGAAGCTTATTTGAGACCATAAAGAGATTTATTCAGCTGACACACTAAGTTCTCCCCCTGTCGGTGAACTCCAAAAGGAGGAACCATATAGACCACCTTACTAAGATCTCCATGAAAGAAGACATTTTGGACGTCAAGTTTATGGAGAGACCAGTGACGAGAAGCAGCAATAGCTATAAGGCATTAGAATGTGGTGAGCTTGGCAGTAAGAGAAAATGTTTCAACATAGTCCACACCCTCAACTTAGGTATAACCCTTGGCAACAAGGCGTGCTTTGTAACGTTCAATGGTGCTGTCAGCATTATATTTAATCTTGTAGACCCATTTGCATCCAATAGATCATTGACCATCTGTTAAAGGAACCAAAGTCCATGTGTTATTTTTCACTAAAGCGTCAAGTTCAGCAGCCATAGCTTCTTACGTGTTCAACTTATGCAAAGGTAGTAAGTTCTGTATGTCCTAAAATGATAGCTAAAAAGGAATGATGTGAAGGTGATAGACGAGAATAAGAAACAAAATTAGACAACGGGTAACATGTACCTTTGACAGGGTTGGGTTCCGAGTCAGATAATGGAACTTGAGTATGTGGCTTTGGATATGTGGTCATCCTTATGCCAAACAGGAACTTGTGGAGTACGTGTGGACTGACTTGTAGGAACATGTGGAAGAGAAGATTGGGGGATGGAGGCATCAGACGTTGGTGGTAAAGAAACTGGTTCTGCTTCTGGTTCAGGTCTAAATAAAAGAGGGGTTTGTGGAGACACTGGTGTTGATGTTGGGTTTGAAGGAGTTGGTGGCAACTTGGTATTAGATAGGGGCAGGGAGAAGATGAGACATGTGGTATATCTGGTTGTGGAAGTGCAAGCACGAACAAATCAGGCTGGGTGTCGCCATCTTGAGTAGAAAATAAAAAAATAGTTTCATGAAAGACAACATAACGGCTGATGAAGAAACTTTTGGATGTCATATCATAAAGATGATAACCCTTATAACCAAATCGATACCCAACAAAGACACACCGTGTAGCCCGTTGATCAAATTTTTGCATGGGATGGACAACAGAGCATAACAAAGACATCCAAAGACACGAAGATGACCAAAAGTGGGAGGATGGTCGTAAACAAGTTCATAGGGTGATTTTCCTACCAACAATGGAGTAGGTAATCTATTGATGAGATAAACAACAGTTAAAACACATTCTTCCCAAAATATCAAAGGTAATTTTGCTTGAAACCTTAATGCACGTGCACGTGCCACATTAAGAATATGATGATGCTTACGTTCAACCACTCCATTTTGTGGGGGTGTGTAAATGCAAGAGCGTTGAAAGATGACACCTTGCTCAAGAAAAGAGGGACGCAATAAAACACATTCTTCCCAAAATATCAAAGGTAATTTTGCTTGAAACCTTAATGCACGTGCACGTGCCACATTAAGAATATGACGATGCTTACGTTCAACCACTCCATTTTGTGGGGGTGTGTAAATGCAAGAGCGTTGAAAGATGACACCTTGCTCAAGAAAAGAGGGACGCAATCGAAGAAACTTAGTACCATTATCAGTTCATACAACCTACACTTGTTTATGGAATTGAGTGCGGACAAAGGCAAAAAATTGTCTTAACGATGATTATGTTTCAGTATTACGACGCATAAAAAATATCCAAATGCACCTAGTGTAATCATCCACAATAGTAAGGAAAAATCGAGCACCAGAATGAGAACCATTTTTATGAGGACCCTAAATATCATAATGTATTAAAGCAAAAGGTTTATTGAAGAAATAGTACTTGAAGGAAAAGGTAATCTTGTTTGTTTGGCTAATGGACAAACATCACAAGTATTAGCTGGAAAAGAAATGGAAGGAACTAATTTTACAACCAGTTTGAGGCGTGCAAGTGAAGGATGACCAAGACATTGATACCATAAATTAGGAGGGGCATTGACATGGTGAATGGAAGGAGTGAAGTGCATAGGTGATATGTAGCCAAGTTCTGCAAAATACACAACTCAGGAAAGAAAATGACACAACATTTCAAGGATTTGGTGAGTTTTCCAACAGACATTAGATTGATATGGAAGTAGGGCTGTCAATTCCGACACGACCCGATAACACGACTCGAAACCCGCACGAAATAAAGCGGGTTGAACCCGCACGATTAAAAAGCGGGTCAGTCGTGGGTCAACCCGCCATGACCCATTTAATAAATGGGTCGGCCACGGGTCAACCCGCCAACACGAAGTGAACCCGTATAACCCAATTATGTTATACTTCTTCTTGAAATTTTGGACATTGGGAGTGTTTGATCATAGGATTAGACAATTTGAAATATTTTGCTTTATAATTATTGGATTTAATTATTTATGAATATATATAATTATTTATATTCTTCGTCTTCTGTAGTTTTTAGTGAATTTAATCAATTTATGCATTTTTTTAGTTAAATGGGTTGCATTGTTAACCCTTAAATGGGTCATTTTGTCTAATACTACACGACCTATTTGTTAAATGGGTTAAGCGGGTTGGAAACGGGTAAGCCGTTTAATAAATAGGTTGGGTTTGAGTTTAGATTTTTGACACGATTATTAAATGGGTTGGGTATGGGTTTGTATCTTGAGACACGACAAATACCTTGACCCGACACGAACCCAACCCGACACGACCCATTGACAGCCCTATATGGAAGGAAGGAACACAAAGGACATTATGCAATGGAAGATGTTTATAATTATCAAAGGAAATTAATCATGTTGACTCTATCAGAGCAGTAACACCATTAGGTAAATTAACAGAAGGAATTGAGAAACTGAAGACTTAGTTAAAAGACAAGGATGTAATATGATATGATCCATCGTACCACTATCCAGAATCCATGTAAGGCTAGACGATGAATTAGACAGACCTGCCACATTTGCATACGATGGAAAAACACCCTTACTCTTTGCCAACGCCATAATTTGTACTCATTGTTCAATGGTAAGGTTAGGAGCAATTGCTTAAAGTATATGGATGGTGGACTGACCGGTAGCCATGATAAATAAAAGGGAAAATTACTGGTCACTCCCTGTACTTTTATGGCGTCGACAGTTCAGTCCCTGCTATCCTAATTTCAACAAGTTACTCCTCAGACATTCAAATCTCACACAATCTAGTCCAAAATGACTATTTTACCCCTCACTTCCACTTTTTATTTTTTTTTCTCTCCTCTCTCTCTCTCTCATATTCCAGCAGCCTCAAGCTCTTTCAGCCCGAGAGAGGAAAAACTGACAACCCGCGACTGGGTCTGATCGGAACTGCGTCCTTTGCTGATCTCCGACCGGCACACCGGCACCAATACCTCCGTTCGTCAAATCGTTAAGTTTGGATAGAGAATTGACGGCGAGAAGCAACTACTGCTCCGATGATTGTGTGGTGTTTTTCGGCGACCGATTAAGCTGCATGTGGTATGAAACTCACTCCTCTCGTCATAATCTTCAAGTCTGTGTAATTATTTTTCGAATTGGATTAAGTGTTGATGGTTTACATTTTCGGGTAGCTACAGTTTCACAATGTTCTTCTACGTCGGCGGCCTCTCTGGTCTTTCTGGGCTCCGCCTCTTGCTCATCTGCACTTATAGATCAACAATCGAGAAGTTTGTTGAGTTGTTGTTGTGAAAATCATGTGTTCATCACCATCCCCGTCTAGGCAGTGAGTTCTTGGAACTAAGTTTGGGTCAATTGAAGTTGATTTTTCGATTTAAAAGGTATAATCCCGACCTTGAATCAAAGTTTTGTACTTGGTGATAATTAGATGTTAATCTCTGAAAGTTGAGGAATTGGGTTGGCTATACGATGTTGTTTGCATGTGCAGAATGGGTGTTTATGTCTTGGGTTGAAATGTGCAAATGTGTGTGTGTGTGTGTGTGTGTGTGTGTGTGTGTGTGTGTGTGTGTGTGTGTGAGAGAGGGAGAGGAGAGAAAAATAAAAATAAAAATAAAAAGAGGAAGTGCCTGTGCAGAATGGGTGTTTTTGTCTTGGGTTGAAATGTGCAGAATGTGGAGAGAGAGAGAAGAGAGAGAGAGAGGAGGGGGGGGGGGGGGGGGGAGGGAGAGGAGAGGGAATAAATAAAAAGAGGCAGTGAGAGGCAAAATAGTCATTTTAGACCACATTGTGTGAGATTTGAATGTCTGAGAAGTAACTTGTTGAAATTAGGATAGCAGGGACTGAACTGTCGATACCCTAAAAGTACAGGGAGCGACCAGTAATTTCCCCTAAATAAAATGAGAAGTTAAAAACTTCTTAAACAAATTCCAATAGTAGCTGGAAAAAAATATATGATAACTTAGGTCCAAGAGTGAAATGCTCTTATACCATGTGAAATTGGGAGTGAATTGAATTACATTGATACAATGATAGTACATATATAGGAATTACACAATAATATGGCTGATCCACAATTGGTGGAGCCAAATCTTCCTACACTAAATTACATTCAATATTATAAAGGTCAACTAACTAATTAATACATCGAATACAATTTATCTAGACAATATTCAACATAAGGAAATGTAGGATAAGGGAAGTTTTGATTGATTCTTAATACAAATGTATCCGACTAAGTCCCCTGGACTTGACGATATGCCACTTTTATTTTTCAAACACTACTGGGATTCTATTGATAAAGATGTTACTGCTGCTGCTCAAAGCTTTTTTCATACAGGACTATTACTGAAATGGTCTTCTAAATGTACCCAGCAAAGTTCTAAGTATAGTAAGCAAAATATTATTTTTAATTATCTTTCCTTCTATCTAAATTAACTCATCAATTGTTCTTAAATTATCCTCATAAGATAAACCCAGCAAAGAAAAACTTCCTATCGAACACGTCTTTCTACTTGTTGATATCGGCTATTCAATATTGTTGATGGGATGGTGCGTAGTGCACTGACAGCGTTGGTGATGACGGTGACTTGTAGTGAGAAGGGGGAGAAGCAAGTGGTGGAGGAAAGGACTAAGGATAGTTTGTCGAGGTTTGCACAGCAAAAGCAACTACTGCATGCCACTAGAAGACTTGAAACTTGAGAGGTCTTTCCTCATCCTTTAATTTGTTGATTGAATGGATGCTGCGAAACTTGAAGTATAAGAAGAATAAAACCTAGCTACCTATTTACGATATAGTGCCAGTAGATCAAATAGAGCAATTCTTCCATATCTTAGCTTGTTTATTTATTCTTTTATTTCATGAATCACTGAGAAACAAAACGTGTGTTTTGCCTAACTTTCATAAAAGGATTGAAATATGAACTAAGACCACGGTCGGGTAGGATGGGGATGAACGAGCATAAAGATCTGGGTAGTTTGTTTTGCTTTGTTGGTACATCGTATTCTAGGGTATTTTGGAAAAATCAGTTGGTTTAATTAGACATAATTAAAGGTAATGAAAAAAAAATATTTTGCTGGGTATATACTTAGAACTTTGCTAGGTACATTTAGAAAACTTACTGAAACAAATAAACTTCATGCATATTTGTTTAATGGGAAATTTTTAACAACAGTCCCTGACAAATGAGCCACTCCTAAGTTCAGTACATTTTTTTCAAAAAAATCAAAATGGTACATGAGCTTGTAATCTCGATAGTCAGTATGATTTTGGTCAAATTTGTAAGGGCAAATCCATTTATTCAATGGTTAATTGAAAAAAAAAATATTAGAACAAATATTCATGTTCTCCACCGACTTCGACGATCCAACCAGCGTCCAGCTCCACAGACTTCTTCTTTCCTTCTGCACTCGCTAGCACGCCATACTCTACTTCACCATGGCTGTGATCGTCGCCATCGTCGCAATCTCCATGGCCCTCCCTTCCAAGTCCACAATTGGAAACCCCATCCGCCACGTCATCTGTCTCTTTTTCAATAACTATATAGACCTCTGGCTTCACCATCACGATGGCGCTCCTCCAAATATCGCCGGAGCTCTTCCTCTCCTCGCCAAACTCCACCATCTTTGCAATCACAGACTCCTATATCTCCAACGCCTCTCTCCCTCCTCACCTCCTCAGAAGCCCTCACCCTCTATGGATTACTAGACCCTAGTATAATTAGAGCAAGTCAACAAACAGAAGATTGAGGAAGAGATACTTACTAGGAAATAGAGAAAGAGAGAGAGAGAGAGAGAGTAGTGGAGCATCGACTGTAGAGGAATGGTGAGTGGAGAGAGAGAGAGAGAGAGAGAGGGATTAGTGGAGTGTCAACTGTCAAGGAGTGGTGAGTGGAGAGAGAAAGAGGGACTGGTAGAGCGTCGACTGTCGAGGAGTTGGGGGAGAGAGAGAGAGAGAGTGTGTGTGTGTGTGTGTGTATGGAAAATACTAAACTACCCTTAGAAAAAATGAATAATGGCATAAGGTTAACGGCGTTATTAACGTCATGTACTAAAAGTGTGTCAAGTATTGAAAGTCATATACCGTTTTAATTTTTTTTGTTAAAAATGTACCGAACTTCGGAGTGAGCCATTTGTCGGGGACTGTTCTTAAAAATTTCCCTTGTTTAATTCTCGAAGTGAAAAATCCAGAGACTACAGGGGATTTGAGACCGATTGCTCTTTGTAATGTAATCTACAATGTTCTAAGGTAATTGCCAATAGATTGAAGGTATTTTTGCCTTCTCTTATCTTTCCCTTTCAAAGTGCATTTGTGCCAAGAAGATTAATTATAGATAATATTTTAGTGGCAAATGAAGTTGCTCACTTTGTGCATAACAAGAGGGAAGTTCAGGATGGGTACATGGCTCTAAAATTAGATCTCAGTAAGGCTTATAATCGAATGGAATAGCCCTTTTTACACAAAGTATTGGTGCAGTTTGGTTTTGCATAGACTTGGATTGATGTTGTTATGAATTATGTTACCTCAGAGAGGTATTCATTTCTGGTCCGTAGTAAACCTAGAGGCTATGTGATTCCTTCTAGGGGTTTAAGGCAAGGTGACCCTTTTCCCCTTATTTATTTCTGTTTGGTGTGGAGGCTTCTCTACATTACTGCAACAAAAACAGCATTTGGGATTGCTTCCTGGTATTGTTATTTGCCAAAATGCCCTAAGTGTGAATCATCTTTTATTTGAAAATGATAGTATGCTTTATGCGGAAGCTACCCCTGAGGCCTACTTTCATATTAAAGAGGTGATCAAAGTGTACGGAAGAGCTTCTGGTCAAGTGGTGAATTTCAACAAGAGTTCAGTTGCGTTTAGTAAAAATGTTGGAGAGCCTAGCTACTCAAGGATCAGTGACCCATTTTCTTGGTGTAGCGATTGTGGATTCACATGAAAGGTATCTTGGCTTGCCTAGCCACGTGGGACGTAAGAAAGGATTGGGCTGCTTTGGAGTGCAGTTATTGTAAAGTTCATTAAATCACCATCCTCTAAGTAATCCATTGCATATAATTATGCCACATCATATGTATTCTTCCTTTGTAACTGACGTTAAATTGCCGTCTTCTCCATCCGTTAAATTGCCGCCTTCTCCATCCGACCTGCATCCACACTGTCAATTAATCTTCCTCCTTTCATATATTCTTCTTCTTCTGCTCTTTTCTGTTTCTATGATTAATTGTTTTGGGTAACTCTGATATGATTATCCGAGAAAATAATTAAAGAACAAATAGGCTTTGATCAAAGGATCGTGTCATCTCTGCATTTATGCTTAGAAATTTGTTTTTGGATGTTGAGCCTTGAATCTTAAAGATTAACCCTAGTAACTTACTTGTTTTCTACCAAAAATTTCAAATTCGATGATGTGGGCTTTCCGGTGAATTCAATCCCTTTAATGGCTAACGATAGATAAATAGGTTGTAGTAAGGCAGATGCATAAAACCCTTGGGTTCTTCACACAACTTTGGAGATCCTTTTAGGGCTGACAGTTAACGAATCATCAATCATCACTACGGAGCCGAATAGCATATATTGGAGATTTGTTAGACATGGGTGCTTGACTGAACTTGTTGGCTGAGAGCTAGGGGCCAGCATAGTCACAGGGTCCGCAGCTGCACCTCTTGAACTCAATAAAATCTTGAGTTCATAATGGTTGGTCGAAGCGTCTAGGGAGTTGGAGAGATGGCAGGTTGGTTCTGGGTCTGGTCTCGATCGAATATCGGCCTTTTGCTAAAGTAAAATCCTTGGCTTGCAGTGACACACCATTGACTAACTCTACCTCAATCATGTCTATAATTATGATTTCGTAGTTGTGTATACCATTAAGACTTGCACATCAATAATTTAATAGAGATTTTTCTTCAACTATGGATGAGTATCCATGGAAGCACAGAGAAAGCGCAAACACGTGGTTGCAGCACAGAGGAAGAATTTTGAAGCCTAAATAACGTCAAATCCTTTTTTTTTTCTCTTTTTTTTTTAGAGTTAACAGTGTTTTTTATAAAATTGAAGTAAATTTACAAGCTCCTCACTTTAGAGAAGCCGGATCCAGTAAGAAAACTGCCACATTTAAATATATCAAGGAGAGACTCGGTGAGAAGTTGAAACTTTGGCAAGAAAAATTGCTCAGCGTTACTGTTAAGGATATTTTAATTCAAGTTGTAGCTTAGGCTCTTCCTAATTATGCTATGAGTGTGTTCCAACTTACACAAAACTTTTGTGAGGAACTTGAGCAAATGTGTGCAAGGTTTTGGTGGGGAAGTTCTTCAGATAAACGCAAAACACATTGGAAGAAGTGGGATGATTTGTGTCACGCTAAAGAAGCAGGTGAACTGGGGTTAAGAAGCTTATCTGAATATAATATGTCTATGCTTGCCAAGCAAGCCAGGAGGGTGATTTCAAACCCTGAGTCTTTGGTGGCATTGCTGTATAAAGCACGTTATTATCCAAATGGCAATTTTTGGAATGGTGATGTGTATGCTACACCTTCTTACTCTTGGCGTGTTATATGTGCTACAAGGGAGTTTATTCAAACTGGTGCTCTTTGGCAGATGGGGACTGAACATAATGTTTCGGTATGGAATGATGCTTGGATACCCAAGCTACCTTCTCATAAACCTCAGGTTGCTTTAATGAGTCAACAAGATGTACAAACGGTGAATGAACTGATTATACCTCCCAATAATTGGGATGAGCACAAGGTGCGCTCCATCTTTGTTCCTGATGAGGCTGCAGCTATTATTTCCATTCCCATGAGTACTAGGCAACCCGAAGATAGAATGACATTGCATTTGGAGAAAAAGGGTTTGTTTACTATCAAATCGGCTTATCATTCTGCTTTTTCAAGAAATGCTTCTATTCTTCCTCCTCCTGTTGTGGCAAATCAGAGAGTTTGGAAAAAAAATCTGGAATGCTAAAATGCCTAGTTCTGCTAAGGTCAATGCTTGGAAAATCTGTCATAACATTTTGCCCACTATGGATCGATTAGCTTCTAGACATGTGGAGTTGGATCCTCAGGTTTGCGTGTTGTGCAATGTTGAAACTGAACCTATCATTCATATCTGGTCAGGTCTGCTACTGACCAGTTGGATGCCTTGAGTTGGTTATATTATTGCTCTAACAAATTATCTAGGACTACTTTTAATCAGCTTTTATTTTTGATATGGGGAATATGGAAAGAAAGGAATGCTAGAGTATGGGATCATAAAATCACCTGAGCTTGTGATATAGCTCTCACGTCTACTAGCAGACTGCAGTAATTTTTTTTTTCACAATTCAAAGGTGCAACGAGTTCAGGGTGTGGGACGACATATGAAATGGAAGGCACCTCCTCAAATTTGGGAGAAGTTGAATTTTGCTGGGGCCTATAATTTTGGGACTGAAAGAGCTGCTTGGTGTCTTGGTTAGGGATGCTCAGGGCATAGAGACTCATCTAAGCTGAGCATCTCTTTTAACATCACATTAATTTTGTTTTTCTTTAACAATCTCTTTTGAATAATTTGATATTATGTAGAACATAATTGAAAAAGGAACAAAACAAACAAAATAAAACCAAAGGAAAAGTACGTACATCTCGACAAAATACTACATTACATCAAAGCAGAACTTCACGCAAACTGGTAAGGAAGAAGTAAAGCAATACACGTATTATGTCCAGCCAAATGATATCAAGCAGATATGCAGAGACAGGACCATGTCTCAGGTAACTTCTATAAACTTCTAGCAGTTAATTCCATTTTAAAGCCGACTTTAGTTAAAACCAACATCCAACCACTTTCCTTCTTATTCTTGATGAATTCAAGTTTCATTAGTGAAAGTGGAAAGAGGAAAGTAAGCTGATCAAGTCCACATGAATTTGCACTACTCGATTATGAGAAAGTTCAAGTAACCTTTATACATATGTACTGCCTTGACTCTCAATATCGCTATCTATATCACATGGAATACCTTGAACCTGCAGAGATCATGAAGAAAAGATCTATACAATCAACCTGGCATGTGAAAGTCCTTATTGCCAGAAAGGATCACTTAAACATAATCTAGAATTACAAAAGTCAAAAAAAATTTGTGAGGAAAAATATATGAGCAGGCAAGGGGGTGTCCTTTAGAATTCCTCATAGCAGTATCTCCATCATACACATTGAACATCAACTTTGTAGTCGGAGCAACAATGCATGAGAATAAATTAAGAAAGAGAGTACAAACAATACATCATATTGACCATCAATTCTTTCTACTCTCCGTGTGCTACTTTAGATGTACCAGAGATAAGACATTTTATTCAGCAAAATCCAGTGCCATCACACCAGGTAGTTGGTGCAATCAATGCATTCTTATGGACTATAATCAATGGCTAGTTAAGATGGCACAACTCTGTACCACAGGTGAATTGCAAAAAATGTGTCCAATGGTACAATGATGGACTTCCAAATAAAATTTAACATCTGTTCATTTTGTTGGTTTACTATATATAAACAGGCATGGCGATCATTTTCAAGGGGAGCCACATAATTTCATACAACCTGCTGGGAATGCAATGCAAGGTTACTTATAGTTCTCTGTAACAGCACACCATCCTACATGAGTACATGGTATAAAAGTATAATCTTAACGGTGCAAGCATACAAGTGTACTGATAGCTTATAGACTATAATCACTATAAGAGGCTTTATATGCTTTTCCTGTCAAACTAACTACAGCGAGGCAATTCAGTTTAGGGAAAAATGCACCAACAGTGTCTAGAGACTCTGAGGACTGTCAAAATGATACCTGAACTTTTAAACGTATCAATGTGATACCTGGACTTCTATTTTGTTGTCAACGTAATACCTATGACAACTTTCCGTCATTGTGCCGTTAATTCTGACCACGTGTGACGCACATGGGGTGCAATATGAGGGCAAAAATGACTTTTTCTCTCCATCAAATTCTGAATAAATTAATTCAAAATTAAAAATAAAAACTAAATAATTATTACATTAAAAATAAAAGTGGAATAATTTTTTTTTGCTTTGTTCTATTACCAATCCAATACACTCTGACCATGAATCAAAAACTAAAAATCAAAACTTCCCTGACCATCAAATTCAAAGAAACCTATTCATGGAACGATTGCTAACTATGAAAATCGAGGTTGAGCTGCGAACGGAAAAAACGTTTTCCCTCTTCTCATTCGGCGGCGCGCCCTTATAGTGCCGTCGTCAGACGGGCCATATCTACACAAATTGGGTCTTCTATGAGACTTAGAATCCTCGATCATTGCCATCTCGGTCTTCTTTGGGGAGATTACGGTGGCTGGTACTATGTTGAGGAAATGGAACTATGGAAGGTTGTGGTGGCTGGCGTGTCCTGGATGGTTCCTCGCTGGTCTGGTTGGAGGATTGGGTTGGTGTCGCAAGGTCTGAGGCCGACCGGTGGCGACGAGCTTTTGTCGGCATGGCTAGGATCGTTTGGAATCGAATCAGATCAGAATTGTCCGATCTGGTTTGGGTCTCAGAGATCCGAGATGGGGAGGGGATGGATCGGGAGGGGTGGCCCTCATCAGTGGCGTGACAGGGATGGTGGTGCGATGGTCCGGCGGAGTAGGCTTTTGTCAGCGGGGCTGGGATCCTGTGGAGTCCGATCGGATCAAAATGACTTGATCCGGTTTGGGTCTATGGGATCTTAGATGGGCAGGGGATGGATGTGGATTGGTGGCGCTCTTCGATGGCGTGATAGGGATGGTGGCGGCGGTCCGGTGGCAGTGGCATACTGATTAACGATGGTGATCAGTCTCTAATGGAGCTGATTAAGATTGTAGTCTCTGATGGTGATCAGTCTTCACTAAATGTCGTACTGGGTTTCGATTTTCACAAAAGATAATGGAAAAGATAGCCACAGATTTAAGGACAGTGTGGTCAACTTTGAATGCAAGCTCTCGATCAGAGGCAATTGCAGGCCACATAATTTAGAGTGAAGTCGGAGGATTTTGGGTAACTGATGATGAATGAGAGAAAAGAATTATGGGTAACTGATGATGAAAAAGAGAGAAGAAGAATTTTTTTTATTTAAATTAATTATTTTATTCATATAAAATCATAAATCAGATAAAAAAACAATTTGAGGGGCACATCAGTCATTTAGCTCTCTTTTTCGACCTCACATCCGTCATACGTGGTCAACTTAACGGTGTCGTAACGGAAAGTTGGTATAGGTACTACGTTGACAACAAAATAGAAGTCCAGGTATCACATTGATACGTTTAAAAGTTTAGGTATCATTTTGACAGTCCTCAGAGTCTCCAGACACTGTTGGTGCATTTTTCCCTTCAGTTTATTGTAAAACTACTTGAATGCAAGTAAGCTTGTAGTGTCATTTGGAAATAACTTGGGGAGTCCACTAATAAATAGGCAAAGTATCAAAACTAGAGTGATAGAGACTCACCTAACTGTAAAAGATGAATGCAAGAGAGCTTCAGAAAGTAATTACTGCAAAAATTCAGATGAGAGAAGAGGATGCATTGGCCATTCATGATCTGCAACTCACTTCCAACCAAGGGATCAGAAAGTCCTTAATTGTGGTTTTTCAGAGTGGCCAGTGGTGGCTCCCCTATATTTCTTCCAGTCCTACAATTCTTCAAGTGTGCAAGTTCCGCTACCAGTGCCACTGGTTTGCCCTTCAACTGGAATGTCAAAATCAATCAATATATCCTCATATGTAGACATCATACTGCTTGATTGAGTGGTTGTTTGCTTCAACTCTTGCACATCTTGCTCATATATCAGACGGACTCCAGACTCCTTCACCTTCAAACCCAGGCCTGTGGTTTTAAATAAGAAATCAAGCTGACTCCAACTGTTATGCGACCACTCTTGACCAACAGAGAATTCATCAACAGAGAATGCATCACGAGATGCATAGAATAGCCACAGGTGATCTGACTCAACCTGGCCAAATTCTTCACTGAAGCGAAATGCAGGCACTATTCTGCATGCTTCTGCCTCTCTTCCATTGAGCCTCAGACAACATGCAAGATGATGAGTAGCGTTAAAATTCTCGAATTGAAAAATATCAAGCTCATCAACCTGATGGTGCTCATCGAGTTCAAAAACAACGCATAAAGCAAATCCCAAAAATCTACGGCTATCCCAATCTGGAGGCAGCTCTAAACTTAATGAACAACCAACACTTCGATGGCTGAACCACTCAGGGATATTACTTCCAGGAATTACAATTCGAAAAGTATCCCTCTTATTAGAGATTCCCTGCGCAAGAAGAGAGAGGTTGTCAGTCAATTAATGTCAATAAGTACATGAGAAGAAAAGCACACGCTTGAGAGGGAATACCTGATACATGAATGTCTTCAGCATTTCAAATGCTATGTTATTGCATCCTTGATTGCCATTTATATTGATGCAATTGATGAAATTGAAATATGATTTGTTTAATCTGTTCAAATTTGATGCATCAAACAAATATTTCAGTGAAGTACAACCATCTGCCCTTAAATCTAGGATACTATTTGATGGAAG
Organism: Rosa lucieae; assembly: GCA_024704745.1. Taxonomy (NCBI): domain Eukaryota; kingdom Viridiplantae; phylum Streptophyta; class Magnoliopsida; order Rosales; family Rosaceae; genus Rosa; species Rosa lucieae. Next base: position 68,680 of record JANPXK010000933.1, read on the forward strand.
GTCTGACAACTCTTCAAGTCTCCTGCAATTCTGCACGTTAAAGTTCTCAAGCTTAGAAAGCAATCTAATGCCTGAAGGAAGACGAACAAAATTGTTTCCACATAGATTCAAGGTCACCAAAGAGGGAAAGTAACCAAATTCGTTGGCAAATGATCCTTCACCAAGATTGCAATTACTCAGGTTCAGATATGTTAAATTACACAGACCAGATATAGGCAAGTAGAAACTCATGGGTTCTGTGTTCACTTTTTGCACCAATCCAGAAGGCAAGAACTTATTTAGAGCTCCCCAAACTACTTCGCATCCATGAAAGATTGAACCTCTCACATACTTTATGAGATCATGGGTAGATGACATTTCTATTGCAGACCCACTATGCAAATCATTTTCCTCATAACAGTCCATCTCCCCCACGCTTTCCTGATGTTTGCCAAGTTTCATGCATCCAGAAAGATCAAGATTTTCAACAAACTTCAAATTATTGATGGTGCTTGGAAGACAAACAAGATTTTTGCAGTTACTTAGATTCAATGACACAAGGCTACTCAGGCGTCCAATTGAAACAGGCAGTTCCTCAATGGCAGTCTCGTCGAGATGAAGCACAGACAAACACTCCATATTTCCATCAAACTCGGGAATCTTTTTAATTTTTGAGCAGTTAGAAAGAATAAATTTTTCAAGAGATTCTATTTCAATTCTATCTGGCAGATTCTCAAGACTTTTGCAGTCTTTAAGATTCAGGACAGTAAGCTTTTTGAGAAATCCAAGGGATTGATGGATTCTTACCAAACTCTTACATCCTTCAAGATCTAAACTCTCAAGATTCTGAACGCCTGCAAGGTCTGGGGTCTCCACAATGTTTTGAGAATGGCAGAGTTTGATGAACTTCAACTTCTTAAAATTCTGCTCATAGATTTATAAAATCAAAAGAGCGAGCCACCAAAACAGACAATTTTCTTTATACAACTAAACAAGTAGTAGACTATTGACTAACAGCCATACCTTTGTTCCCTTCCAAAGATTTTCAATATTGCTGTGACACAAGTTAAGTTCAATAAGTTCATCTGGTTCGAACTTTCGTGGGAGAGATCTTAACGGACACCCAGGCCATTCCAGGAGTCTCAAGGAACTAGGAAGACAAGTGAGGCCATTGGGAAGGTCCACATTATGAATATGGAGAAGACTAAGTTGAGAAATATTTGAGAAGGCTTCTGGATTCCAATTAGCCACTTCTAATTCAGGCAACTCCATTACCATGCCTTGGATTGCTTCTGTTCCCTAATTAATAAAAACAAGAATAAAATGTGAGGTCTACAATGCAAAAATACTGCTGGACCAAAACAGATTATTGAATAAACCAAACATGCCTATATTTATCTTCTCTTTTTCTCTACATAATCAAGCTATTACCTTATTTTTCTTCAACATATTGTGGATTTCTTCATGAGACCATAATCTACTACGTTTGCCTGGCTCTTTAGGAGACTGTCGACGAACTATTTCCCAGCCCAGTTCTTGTAGCAAATCATGCATTGACAGTTTGTTGCTGGAAATAGTAATGAGAGATTTATCAGCAAGAATTCTTAATCCAATGACAGGGTTCAGCTCACAATAGTCTAGTATTTGTGTCACACGATCCTTATCTTTCCGCTTGTAAAAACAAGCAATATGTAGGAAAATTTCTCTGTCTATGTCCTCTAGTCCATCAAAACTAATCTGAAGCACATCCATAATTCCTCTATTTGGCGTATTTTTTAGCCTGTCAATTGCACTTGCCCATTCATTGGTGCTTCTACCACATAGAAAAGAACCTATAACCACAAGAGCTAACGGCAGCCCCTGAGCATACCCTAAAATATCGTCACACAGGTCCGAATAATTTTCTGGTGGGGAGCTTTTCTTGAAAGCCTTTAAACTCAAGAGTTCAAGAGCTTCATCAGGACTTAAGCTAGTAGCGTTGTATGTAGCATCAACACCATGTGCCTCTAACAGGTGATTATCCGTGGTGGTTATGATAATTCTGCTCCCTGGACCGAACCAGTCGCGACTTCCAGCCAATTTTTCTAATTGTGCCAACTGATCCACATCATCAATAACAGCAAGCACCTTTGTTTTACATAAACTACTTTGAATCATAGCAGCTCCTGCATATTCATCCTCTATGTATTCAATTTTGTCCATCAAGATGCTGGAAAGAAGCTTCTTTTGTAAAGAAACTACGCCACCCCCTTTAAACCTTTCTCTAACATTGGGAAGAAAGCATCTATGCTCAAAATCCTGACAAAAGTCATCATAAAAAGCCCGAGCAAACGTTGTCTTACCTACGCCTCGCATCCCATGTATCCCTATAATACGTACCTCATCCAACTCTTGATATATGTAATTATGTAATAAATCATCAACACGGAAATCCATTCCTACTAAGCCCTTGTCAACACTTGAAGATTTATACACCACCTTATTCTCAATTGTCCCAACAATTGCCTCAACAAGTTCTCTATCAGTTCTGTGAAGAAGAAAAGTTTAGATAAAGTTAGCAACTTAGCATGCAACATGTCAGCCAAAACAATTTTGCAATGTAAAGGTAGTGATTTTGGCACTCTTAAGCGGTAAAATAAATAGCCAAGTGGAGTGTTCCCAGTAAGCAAATGCAAAATGCTAATTTTACTGGGATGGTTACTACTCTCGATTCCTATTCTTCCATCCTGATCCCTCAGGGCCTCAGAAAAAATCAACACGCCAAAACTTGGATTCAGAAATTAAATCATAACGAAAAATTCATTTTAAATAAAATACCTTCTCCAATTAAAGGAAGAAAACAAAATATATAGAAAGGAAGAGATTACCTAAACTTGTTTGAATCCCACCCAGAAAGATCGGCTACTTCTTTCAAAGCAGCTCTCCACGCCTTTAATTTATCCTCAGTCTTGCCATAAGCTTCTTCATGTTCCCTTACTTCCACGTCTGCTTGGTGTCGGGGTTTCCTTTTGAGCGCAAAACTTCCCCTTTGGTGCCGCACATCGCAAGGCCCCACGTTGTAGAAGACGGGCATGACTCGTAGCCCCGTCTCTTTCATGCATTGAATAGTCTTGACGAGTTCATCCAAGCACCATGACGAAGAAGCATAGGTGGGTGAAAGCATGACAATGGCAAATCTTGACTCCTCAATTGCAGCTAAAAGTTCAGGGCTAACGGAATCTCCTACCTGAAGATCGGGGTCATCCATAAAGGTTTTAATTCCTCTCCGTTCTAGTCTATGATACAGCTCGGAGGTAATCCCCTTGCGCGTATCTGGCCCTCTGAAACTTAGAAACACATCGTACTTCCATCGACGGAGAGAAGAGGTTGCCGCCATCTCCTTCGGAATTGAATCTGGATCTCGGCCGCTTGTAGACGTAGCAAACTACCCTTCTGTCGACGGAAGTATTGTTTTAGTCAATGCTAGATCCACTGAGCTAAAGAGTAAAGTTTTGTTTTTTTTTTTTCTTTTTCTTTTTTTGTTAAATAAAAGCAGAAGATCGAACCTTTCGAAAGGTCAGACCAAAAAATAAAAAACTTTTCATTTCTCACAAAAATAAATTAATCACGTCTCTGCTACTAATCGAAATGTCATCGATATGACTGAAAATTTTAGTGATTATATCTCTGATGGTGCTCGGAACATCAGTAAGCTGTCTTCCTACTTGGCTCATAATACTCTAAATAATATTGTTGGTATTCATATCCCTACTATGAATGTTTCTATGAATTTGTTTGGGCCAGGCGTTTAATAGGCATCTTTCAATTAAATTTGCTACCTGGTTACAGTGTGAATCTATGGGTGTTCCTCACTCGAATGTCAAGATCATGAATGATATTTTAAATTTAATATTCCTCCTAAGGGCAAGATTTTTAATTGACTCTCGCTGACCGAAAACTAAGAAAAGAATTGCTTGTTATACCTCCAATGTGGATACTACTCGTGCTCTTTGTAACTCAGGTTGAGGATACAAATCACCTCTTCTTATCCTGCCCCTTTGCTACTGTTTGGAATTTGGCTGGTTGACTAATATTAAAATTTGGGATTGTCTACAGTACATTAATGTACCGATACATCAAGTAGACTACGTTCAATACAGAGGTAGACTAGCTCAGTACATGGGTAAACATGCATGGAGTTAGTCTACCATTGTACCGAATTAGTCTACATCTGTATTGAATCTAGTCTACTTGATGTATCGGTACATTAATGTACTGTAGACAATCCCTTAAAATTTAGGGAGTGAAATTTGCACACCCACTTTTACAATCTGCACTCCCTAGGTATTGATTTTACAAAACTGCCCTTATATTTTACTACTCTCTTTCACGCCCAAAACTTCTTTGATCTTTTGATTCTTCTCTCTCTCTCTCTCATCTTCCTATCAATTGAATTTTTGCTTCTTCCTTATCTCATCTAAATCAATATGCCCAATCATATTTGGGGCTTATTATGCAATTATCAATACTTCCATCTTCTTTCCTGGAAAAACCTTCCGGCAGGCACTTCACACCCGGTGGAATGTTCACCACCACCCAATTTGTCCATGGCACAACCGGGTCTTTTGCATCTGGTGCATCTATGTCCTGCACCACAAGGGCCAGGCTCTTGGTCCCTGGGGGTAAGTTGTACCATTCTACTGGTGGAGAGATGTTCTTCCTGGCTCCTTGGCCTTCTGTGGTGTACTTTCTGGGTAGTTTTCCTTCGTGATCTATTCTTGGTAAGACCAGTCTAAACTAATCGCTTGCCTCCATGGTTTTTGGTAATCTGAAAACCCAGAAAGTGAACCCCCAAGACCATCTTTTTCTCTCAATTATCAATCGAATTTGATGCACGAAACAATTTTCCTTTTGCGTGTAGCCAGAATAGTTTTGGGTAATTTGGATCAAGTCTTTTATTCTATTTTCATTTCAATAGAAGCCTAATGGCAAGGGAGCTAAAAGGAAACAAAGATGAGAGCAAATATAGAAAACAGAAAGGCAACAAGACGCAATTATGGGAACCAAATTCCAGAAAGAGAGGAAATTTTTTTTTTTTGGTGTGTTGGGAAGAGAGGTAAAGAACTGAGGGTAGTTATGGAAGAGAATTAACAGCACTAACCAAAATAATATTAAACAATTTAAAGGGAGTGCAGATTGAAAAAGTGGGTGTGCAAATTTCACTCCCCTAAAATTTTAGTGATTGGTTTCTTTCTACGTTCAGGAAGGATTCCTTGAAAACTTCTTTTGAAACATGCTTCTCCTCTGCTGGAAAATTTGAGAAGCGAGGAATGAGCTTATCTTTAGACAGATTCCTCCTCTTCCAAATATGGTAGTTCATAAGGCGGCTTCTACTTTGAATAGTTACAGAAGACATAATACTTCCCCTCCTAAGTGTCTTTTTGTGAACTATGGCACAATTTGTTGGTCCGCGCTCCCCCCCCCCCCCCCCCCTGAGTAGTTGGCAAAGCTGAACTTGTAGTTGGCAAAGCTGAACTTCGATGGTTCTGGCATCAACAATAAGGATGTTACAGGCTTTGTCATTAGGGCAACTCCAACCATGGGGGTTCTATCCCATACTTGAGCGAAGATTCTTTGATACACAGCGGTGCAAATCCACATACACTAACTATGCAATCTCAGCCGTCTATATGTGGGGTCCATTATTTATCACTCAAGACCATCTAATCCCAGCAGTGCGTGTATCTTCACGTCGTGTACCGAAAACTCTTTGCATATTTGAGACCGAAATGAGACTTGGGCTCTCCAATAATCCATTTTAAGGGAGTTGGTCTAAAAAATATAGGACTTGGACTTGAACTTGAACCTGGTCTCAAACTAAGTCTAAAATTTGTGACTTTTCCATAACCATGACTATGAACAGTAGCTTGAGGCCACACTTGTTTAATTAAATTAATTAACATGTTTTTAATATAATATTGATAAACATCATTCTTATATATATAGCACCTAATTAGTTGAATGAGAATTGGGTGCTATATGAATAGTGCAAGAAGGAGGTGCTAAAATGAGGATAGCACCCCAAAATGAGACTTCATGGTTGGAGTTGCCCTTACAGATCAAAATGGCTCCCTTATAATTTCTTATTCAAGGGGTTTAGGTCATGCTAATGCTCATGTGGCTGAATGTAGTGCTGCTAGGGACTATCTTTTCCATGCTCTTCAAAAAAATTGCCGAAAAATCTGTGTTGAAGGGGATTCCAAATTGGTCATTGGCTCGATCAGCAACTTGTGTGACCCTCCTTGGCTCATCAGACCTCTTATCAGAGATGTTCATCATACGGTCAAAGAGTTCAAAGTAATTTCCTTCAAGCACATTCCCCGTAAAGCCAACTTCGTTGCGGATGCTATCACAAGCCTAGGCCATGACGCTTTGGACTGAACCATATGGACCAAAAGATTGCCACTCTCTACTTTTAATTTTGATCTTTTCAATGTAGGTTGTATTTGGGGTCTCTGTTAATAATTTTCTTTTCCTTCTCTTAAAAAAAAACGAAAAATCAAATCCATCGCCCTAAAATTGGCACTCACCAACTTGAGAATGTTACTAGCCACGAATTTTGAAGAACACAGGCTTTTTTTTTTTGACTTTGTCAAGGGGAACCCAAAGACTTCCTTAGTCCAAGATAAACCTCTTCAGCGCATATGAAATGCTCCAACTGTGCATTGCAGCACAATACCTGGCCACTTTAACATCTTCGAGGTTCGAACCTAGGTTGGGGAGCACACCCAACTAGGCAAGAACCACTAGGCCACTTGCAGTGGTTTTTGAAAGACACAAACTAAGATGGCTTAACTCATGTCCCAAATACACGCAAGGCATTTTTAAAAGAAGACAAATGTGAATTGTTGAAGATATTTTAAATGGCCATTTTTCAAAACTCATCATTCTAATTTAAAAAAAAAATTTAGTTGTAAAAAAAAAAAAAAAATTCGGTTTGTAACTGTCTAACCTGTAATTATGTCGGGCTCAAGTCCGCCCATGGACTAATATACCTCGGGCGAACGGTTCTGTGATCAGATGGTTAATTTGAAGCTTTCTCTGGAACTGAGAGAGAAATCAATGACTTGCGCAAGAGTAGTGGAATGAAATACCGCAATAAATAAGAACTGAAAAATCTCAACGCACAAGATCTATTTTGTTCTAAATCTGACATTATTTAACTGTGCTATGAACAAGTCATTCCAAGTATCTGTTA
>JANPXK010000934.1:0-19354 GCA_024704745.1 Rosa lucieae
AGTTAAGAGTTTGAGCGCAGCAGCTAGCGACCACCTGATCTCTTTTACCATCCACAATGCAGGTAACTTTAATGGCAGAAAAGGTTAATGTACCGAGACGATGGCTTAGTATTTATTTTATGTTTTTTGATGAGAAAGATGGATTAGGATTAGAGCATGTTTGAGATTAACTTCTTTTCGAGTTACTAAAAATTAGCTATTTATTACTATCATCATTTAAATTTTATGAAAAGATAATTATAGATGAATGTTTCACTTTATTGAAGTGCATCATCTTGGCTATTAATATTTATAGTCAATTTTTTTTAATAATTAACTAAAAAGTGTATTTAGTGTAATCTAGCCTTCAATTCATGTTTTTTTTTAAAGAATGGAGGTCAGCCCTTTATTGATAACAAGAGAAATTACATTAAGCTAATATCAGCTACAATAGCAGCTTGCAAAAAAGAAGGTGTAGAAAAAAAGAAGAAAAAATCTTGATGTGCACTGCATGCATGAGCAGCAAGGATATGTGCTGCCATATTGGCCTTCCTTCCCTTATAGGTGACCGAGATATCTGTGTTTACAGCCATAATTGATACCAAATCATCATACAAACGACCAAGTATCGTCGTGTTGCTTCCAACATAGGAGGTCAGTTGTCGTTGCACCATCAACGCATCAGTTTCCAATACTACAGGTCGGAACTCCTGGTTAACTAAAAACTCCACCACCATCGTGCATGCCAACAACTCGGCATGCTCTGCAGAAACCAAACCAGACAAAGGTCCCCCCCCCCTCCTACAACCATATGCCTATTCGAGTTCCTGATAATAAAACCAACCCCGCCCTATCAAGTAAGATGGTGGAACACGCCATCTACATTCACTTTAAGAACCCCTAATGGTGGAGCTGACCACTGCACCTTACTAGTACTGTGAGTACCCGAGCTGGCCACTTTGGAGTTGTAGAAGATAAATTCCTGAAGCCGAGACATTGCCTTCAATACAACATCACAAGCCTCACTTGTCTTTTGCTCCCAAACCCAACAATTCCTTTCCTTCCAGATCTCCCAAAGTAAACAGATCAAGACTCCCAAGTTTTGTACCGAGAGAGAGCTCACACAAAACTCCAACCATCTAATAAGATCCAAACCCTCAACCTGAGGACTATAGCAAACCTGACATAAAACCCCATGAGATTGCAGAACACGTTGAGAGTAAGGACAGTCTTTGCAGATATGCAGAGTTGTTTCCCGACCTTGCTCACACAAAATACAAAGTTGCGAATCCAATAGAACTCTCCTTGAGTCCAGTCTTTCCTTGGATGGAATAATATCATGACATACCTTCCACATGTATATTTTAGCTGAGTTAGGAATATGCACCTTCCAGAGCTTTTGCCAAAAGCTACCACTCACTGGCAAATCACAAGGGATGATACTGGAGGAGACTTGCACTGACCTACTATAAGTAGTTTTGACTTAAAATAACCTATCCTTGGCCAACCTCCATACCAATCTATCCTTCACTACATGTTGGCTTAAAGGTATCCTTGAGATAACGTCAACCTCCTTCATAGAAAACAATTCATGTAGAAGAGGAATATCCCAACACCCTGAATCCGTAATTAACTCATTATATGAACAGCCCCCACCAGGTTAGAACTTTTAGTAGTTCTCCCAGCTGGCAACTCTGGTACCCAACAATTCGAAAAAAAAAAACTCGCACATTTGATCCATCCCCAATCTGCCAATATGAATTGGCCTTCAAAATTTCCCTAGTCGACATAATACTTCTCCATGAGTACGATGGTAATGCATGATCCGGGGCTTACCAAAAGGTATCATCCGGGAAATATTTGGCTTTATAAATCCTAGCCACTAGAGAAGATGGATTCGAGACAACTCGCCAAGCCTGCTTTGCTAGCATGGCTAAATTGAACATGGACAAACTACGAAACCCTAATCCTCCTACTGTCCTAGGGTTACATAAGGCCTTCCAAGTCTTCCAATGGATCTTCCGCTTATCCGTTGTACTACCCCACCAAAACCTTGCACACATTTGTTCCAAATCTTTACATAAACCATTAGTTAGCTGAAAAACACTCATTGCATAAGTAGGAAGAGCTTGAGCAATCACCTGAATGAGAATATCCTTCCCAGCACCACTAAGAAATTTACCCTACCAATGAGATATTTTTTTTAGCCAAATTCTCTTTTATATATTGGAAGGTAGCTGTCTTCTTCCTTCCAACATAAGTTGGAAGACCAAGATACCGTTCATGTGAGTCAACCACCTCCACGCCTAACAAACTCGAGATTTCCCCCTGCAACATATTCGATACATTTTTGCTAAACACCACCGAACTCTTATCAAAGTTAACTAATTGACCCAAAGCCCTACCATAAGTCTCAATCACATCCTGTAACTCATAACACGCCTCCACGGTAGCTTGTGCATATATCATACTATCATCTGCAAACAATAAATGATTCGCAGAAGGAGCACCTATACATTCCTCAATACCAGGCAAAATTGCAACAAAGCAGAAAAGCCCTCCGCTCCAATCAAAAATGAATAAGGTGACAGAGGATCCCCTTGCCTCAATCCCCGACTGAATCACCAACCCTCTTGGTTTACCCCTAACTAGAAAAGAATATATGACTGTAGATACACATTGCATCACCATCACAATCCAATCCAGGGCAAATCCTAGCATGACCATTACCTTCCGAAGAAAGAGCCATTCCATGCGGTCATAAGCCTTACTAAGATCAAGTCTCAAAACCATACATCCATCACTGCCATGATGTTTATTATGCATATTTCATTGGCCACAAGTATATTATCTGTAATCAAACTCCCAGGTACAGAAGCACTCTGGAATGGTGAGATCAAATCCGGCAACACTAACTTTAACCGGTTAGCAATGGCCTTGAGCATATCTTGTAGATTACATTACAAAGGGCAATAGGTCTCAATTCTGACATGTGTTCCGGGTTTGCTACTTTAGGAATAAGACATATATGTGTAAAATTAATCTGACGAAGTACCTGACCAGAGTGTAGGAAGCTATGAACTGCTGTTGTAATGTCAGGACCAATCATATCCCAATAGTGTTGGAAAAAAAGTGGAGGCATCCATCCGGTCTAGGGAACTTGGTCGGGTACATCTGAAACAAAGTTGTTTTAACCTCCTCCTGAGTATACTGTGCACACAACAACTCATTCATATTTTGGGTAACCAGAGGTTAAATGGCACTTAAAGTAGTCTCCATAGCTTCATAATCCAACTCCGAAGCCGTAAACATCTTAGAAAAGTAGGATGTCACCACTCTTTCCATGCTAGAATCATCATCACACCATACACCTATATCATCGTACAAGCCATGCAAGGTATTCTTCCTCCTTCGATTCGACGCCTTACGATGAAAAAAACCAGTATTTCTGTCCCCCTCCTTCAGCCAAGTGACTCTAGAATGTTGCTTCTAGAAGATTTCCTCCTAAGACAACATCCCTTGTAAACGTTCCATCAACCGTTGCTTCTCAATTTGCACCTCCTCCGTAATGGCCACATCCATCAATTCTTCCAAGCGAGCACGTACCCCCAAATCTGCTGCTGGCGACCTTGAAATGCTTGCTTCTGCCATTTGTCAAGATGCATACGTGTATACATGATCTTTCTTGTAACACAGTACATAGGCGTACCAGTAACATCAGTATTCCAACCTTCCGAAACCACTCCATCATACTCTGTATGCTGAAGCTAGTAGGCTTCAAATTTGAACCAATGGTGTTGGGGCCTGGCTGCCAAGGGAAATGAACTCTTATGCAGCAAAATGGGAATATGGTCTGAGTCTGACAGGGGCAAATGACGCAACCTTGAGTTACCAAACAAATCACACCAAGATGGCGTGCAAACAGCCCTATCTAGATGTAACTGGGTACAAGAATTCCCCCAGGTTGTCATCGACCCCATAAACCCAAGGTCCAAGAGGTCCCCATACCCTAGCGCTTCACGAAAGCCCCTCATATGTCTCTCCGGACGAATAGGGCCATCAATTTTTTCACTACTATTCAAGATTTCATTGAAATCTCCGATCATAAGCCAAGGTAAAGAATCGAGATCACACAAGTTCCTAAGAAGTTGCCAGGAACGATCTCGTTCAACGGTACATGCATATCCATAGAACTCTGTTAGCCTCCAAAGGGGCTCTCCCGGACCACCACCGATCTGCAAATCAATGTGATGCTGTGAATTGGTCCTCACATCCACCGTAATTTCGTCATTCCAGAACATCGCTAACCCTCCAGATTGGCCAGTACTCAAAACCTCCTTATACTGCTGAAACCCTAAGGCACGATGCAGCTTTTAGAAATCCTCAATACAGGAGATTTTTGTCTCACAAAGAAACACTATTTGGGGCCTATTATGAGATATAAGATCCTTTAAGGCCCTCGTAGTTGTATCATTGCAGATGCCACTGCAATTCCAACTAAGCACGTCCATACTCATGGTCGTAAGATTGTCGTCTTCTAGAACCCTAGAATACGAAACCCTAGGTTGGAGAGCGCTAGGTTGGTTATACTTTTTAAATTAATTTCCTTCAATTCATGTTAATGCAAGTATACATTAGAGCTCTGAATCATCCAAAAAAAAATGATTTTATGGTACTAATGCCGAACAAGCCATGGAGAATCGAGATTTGCTGAAAGAAACGTTTTCACCAACTCCCCATAAAATTGTTTGACTAAGAACTTTGGAAATTAAAAAGCAAATTAAATCTAGCTATTTTTGGAGCCACCAAAACTCAACTCGTTTCACCTTCCTAGAAAAGGAAAGCCAAACTAGCAAATTACAGTTATTGAACATTTAATATTCTTGACTAATTTTGACACCCGCTTCAGATCCACTGTCTTTATCATTTTGACCATTTTTGCTTTTCACATATTAATATTTAAAGTATTGATAGGAGCCCCTTTTTTTTATTAAATCATGAACTTTATTTGGCATATATTGGAGCATCTCCAACAACTTTCTTATAAAAGTCTTATTATGTAGATTTAAAAGTTAAAATCTCTATAAATTTTCTACTGCAATTCCGACAACTTTTTTTTTTTTTCGATGACAAATTCTGACAACTTCACTATCATATTCTCTTTAATTTATTATACATGATCAAATATAATATATTTTTAAAATTTCTGAAACATAATCAAATAATCAATGATGGAAATACATATAACTTGAAGAGAGAAAAGAGAAAAGAGAAAAGAGTAAAAACTTTTGAAAAGATGATTCTCTATAATTTTAGAGTTTGTTGTAAATATAGGAATTTTTGTTTTCTCTCTCTTCACTTTCTCTGAAATTGAGATAGATATGAGAAAGCTGGTGGAGCAAAAAAATGCCAAACTTTCTCTAAAATAGAGGGAAAACAAGATATAGGGCAACTATTGGGGACACGTACCTGGAATTCATATTTTTATTTCCACCTCACCCTATGTTGCCATATCAAATGTTGCAAAACCAATAATGCCCCTTAATATTTTCCTTAAATTTCATAAAATCTGAACTGAAGAAAAAATAATAAGAACAATTCTTTTTTTTTTGAAAGGGGAATAAGAACAATTCTCAGGGAACCTAAGAATTGTTCAAATAATAATAATTCTAATCCCTAATTTAGAAGATGAACGCAAATGGTGTCTGAGCTTTTTGTTCTTTTCCCTAATATCCTCTATGTTTGAGTGATCGAAGCCATGCATGAATCTAAAATTGATTGCTGGGTTTGTGTATGTATAGATATTGGATTCTATGATTCGTTTATTGAATTTCCGCTCTTATTTATTATATATAACAAAATTTGTCACAACAAAAAATGAGTTCATCGATCGGTCATCAGTTCTGTCACATTCTATGAATTTCCTCTTATAAATTATTCAATTTTGCTTTCCCAAAGAGGATGATCGATTTGGAATGATTGCTTTCCTCTTATGAGATGGTGAATGATACTTTTCGTATAAAAGACTTGATATGCCAAGTTAGATTGGGACCTTCATTTTGCGTAATCGGTATATAAACACTCACCATTTCTACACTATATTTGTACCCTCAAAATCTTATTGAGGCCAACAATCATTTTCCTTAATAGCTATATATACACTCACCATTTCCCCACTATATTTGTATTCTCAAACACCAAGCTGCCTCAGCCTGGAGATAAGTGGCCATTAGTGAAGAGAAATAAGAGAGACCCAGATCACAGTTTAGTCTGTCATTCTCTTTAAGCAGTTCAAAGAAAGAAAGCGTACGTCTCTGAATCTGCCTTGTGTTTGGGATTTTCGATCTTGTTCATCACTGACATTCCAGCTCTCCCGCATTAGCTAGCTTGAAGTAACTCAGAAGCAAAAGCTGCAAGGTAGATCCAAAAAGAAGTGACAAACAACAAAAAGAACAAACCGTGTTCTTTTCGCAAAGCCTGCAGCACCCTTCTTATATAACTAACCAACCCAAGCAACCATTTAGAGCACTACTCCTAGCTCTCTCAGTCCTCTCCCTCCAACTCTGTTTCCATTCATCGCCTCCCTCTTTACTCTTTGCACCACTTAGCTAGTGACAAAAATGGACGCGCTCCAAGGAGCTAGCCAAATCGGGCTGGTTTTGCAGCAGGCGAAAGCGCCACTGATCGTGCCGCTGTTGCGAGTTTTGGTGGCGGTGTGCTTGGGGATGTCTGTGCTGCTCTTTGTGGAGAAGGTGTACATGGGAATTGTCATAATGTTGGTCAAGGTTTTCAGAAGAAGACCTGAGAAGCGTTGGAAATGGGAGGCAATTAAGGATGATGTGGAGCTTGGCAATTCTGCTTACCCTATGGTTCTTGTGCAAATTCCAATGTACAATGAAAAAGAGGTACTGGGTTTTATTAACTTTTCTTTTTTCTTCTTCGTTCTGGACTTGAATTATACGGTTTAGTGTTTTGAGTGCATTGTGGTGGTTAATATATATGCAGGTTTATCAGCTTTCTATTGGAGCTGCATGTGGGCTTTCATGGCCTTCTGATAGGATCGTAGTTCAAGTTCTTGATGATTCAACTGACCCTCTCATTAAGGTTCAAACTGATCTATCACATGCTATATTATATTGAGATTTTGTAGTTGACAGTTGACACTATGGGGGGGGTCATGGTTTTTATATTAAGGACCTTATTCATTCCAGAGCAAACATAATAGATTAGTCAAAATCAAGTAAAAACATTTCCAAAATAAGGACCGCACAATAAATTATCAATACAATAAAAATTGGAGTACAACGTAGTACTTATGTGATATTTTAATTAGTATATAATATTATTTAAAACAAAAATTATTTGATTGATATCGATAATCCGGTAACATAATATTGTAATTATGATACTTTTTCTACATTTTGCTATTACTTGATTTATTTTTTTACTCAAAATGTTGTGTGTGATGTTATAAGGTTTTTGTTCATTAAATTTGGGGGGAGAGAGAGAGAGAGAGAGAGAGAGGGAGAGAGAGAGAGAATATGACATACTAGCTTGGCTTGGTTTTCGAACATTTAGACCGTCAACATCGAAGAGAAACTTTACCATTAAACCCAAAAGTAGAAGTGACTTCCTTGAAAATCAGTTGTACCTGTACCCCTGGCTGAGCATTCCTTTCTGGGTAAAAGTCCAATGAAACTATTATCCCACCAGAATCCACCAAGTTTGTCCTTTTTACCCGATTAACCCAAACCGATGTTTCAAATTGTGATGTGGGTTTTGTCCTAAATTTGAACAAAAACAACAACAGGATTTGGTGGAAGTAGAAGTGCAGAGATGGGCAAGCAAAGGAATAAACATAAAGTACGAGGTCAGAGACAACAGAAAAGGGTACAAAGCAGGGGCTCTCAAAGAGGGAATGAAGCACTCTTACGTCAAACAGTGTGACTACGTCGCCATTTTTGATGCCGACTTCCAACCTGAGCCCGATTTTCTGTGGCGCACAATCCCATTTCTCCTCCACAACCCTGATATTGCTCTTGTCCAAGCTCGCTGGAAATATGGTAATCTTATTGATCCCTGTTTTATGTTCAATCCTTCATAGCTCTTAGACTTTTACATTTCTGGCCTACAAAAGGATGTGTTGTTTTCTATTTTGGGTAAAAATTTGTTGCGGCCGCTGGAGTTGCTATGAATTCTTTGACAATGCTACTTAACTTTAAGCATGACGGTTAGATAGAAGAACAGTTTAGTTCACATATGTGATTAGCTACATCACAATCTATGTTGGAGAGAACCCAATTCCAGATTAAGGGGCACTTGTCCAGTTGCAGGGCTTTCATATAAATATTGGCTTTACTTTTTGGACTTACGCTTATTAATGGGGCATTTGTCCAGTTACACATTAGATATATTGGCTTTACTTTTTGGACTAATGTGTGACAATAAATCGTTACTGTGCAATGACAAGATATAGTTCTAAACACAAGGGTATGATCTGATAATGGTTTCTGGGTTGTATCACAGTAAACGCTGATGAGTGCTTAATGACCAGAATGCAAGAGATGTCTCTAGATTACCATTTCACAGTGGAGCAAGAAGTTGGGTCTGCTACTCATGCCTTCTTTGGTTTCAATGGTAAATCATATATATGAAAAATTGGTAACATCAATATAGGTCCAGTTACCTCCAATTAATGATATATAACATTGGAGAATGTTATGCAGGCACAGCTGGAGTGTGGAGAATCACGGCCCTCAATGAGGCTGGAGGATGGAAGGACCGCACAACAGTGGAGGATATGGATTTAGCTGTCCGAGCTAGTCTTAGAGGCTGGAAGTTCGTCTATATTTCTGACCTCAAGGTAATGCAGTTTTAAAATGGTAGCAGTCTTGTGAAAATATCAATGAGTCTCAGACTCTCAGCAAAATTTAGCTTCTGAAGCTTAAAAGTGAGAATTACTACATACCTAAAGCCAATTTCTGGGTTAACTATTGTATGTTTGTGAGGGTTCATAAATCACCTTGTAAACATAATATTATTCAGGTTTTTACTTGACCTGGAAAATCCCATATGATACTTTTTGTTTTTGGTGAAAAAAGCTATGGATGCTTGTTCAAATACTGTGGATGAAATACAAATACGATAGTTGGGAATGAGAATATAAACTTCTTACCAACCTAAGTCGAGTGACTGATACCTTTTCCAATGGACTTCGCCTGCTCTGTGTTATTTTAACTCTACTTCATTCAGATTTGATCCAATATTAATAGTTTAATACCTTGTAAATTTCAGGTGAAAAATGAATTGCCCAGTACTTTCAAAGCCTACCGTTATCAGCAGCACCGTTGGTCTTGTGGTCCAGCTAATCTCTTCCGGAAGATGGTAATGGAGATTTTAAGAAACAAGGTATTGCTGAAGCATGGTGTTAGTTTCTGCCTAGGTTTAAATGTTAAAACCACAATGAAGCCATAATTGAGAAGGCATAGGTCTTGGAATTATTACTAGTTCCATGCTTCTGACTGTTACCTTATTGTATATTGCAGAAGGTGTCCCCATTGAAGAAGTTTCATGTGATCTACAGCTTTTTCTTTGTTCGCAAAATTGTAGCACATATTGTCACCTTTGTCTTATACTGTGTTATTTTACCAGCAACGGTTTTGGTTCCTGAAGTTCAAGTTCCCATTTGGGGTGCTGTATACATTCCTTGTACCATTACTCTCCTCAATGCAGTTGGAACTCCTAGGTATCTTACAATCCCCTTAATCATAATTTATCTTTTAGCCACCAAGTTTCTTTCTTTTTAACAACTGCATTAAACCTTTTGTTCTGTATTTACTTAATTCATTATTAATACTTTCGAAGTTTGTACAATCTTACAGATCACTCCACCTATTGATTTTCTGGATTCTCTTTGAGAATGTAATGTCCCTGCACCGGACCAAGGCAACATTTATAGGCCTGTTTGAAGCAGGGAGAGTAAATGAATGGGTCGTCACCGAGAAATTGGGAGATGCTCTCAAGACAAAATCCCGCTGCAAAAGCTCACAGGAAACCTCGACTAAGGATCGGAGAAAGGTATAGTTCTTTTGCTGGTCATTCCTGTCCTGTTTTCTGGAATTTTAAAATCAATATCTTAAATACTTCTCATAGTTTGAATGCTACTAGATGTTCTCGTCAAAATGCAAAAGTAGTCCTCATCATAATGGCCAAATATGTTTATAATGAAATACTGTACTGGCATTTTGGATGTTTATAGTCTTCATGCTAAAGAAAGCACCGTAAATTATTTGTCTCTTCCAGAAAAGATAAAAGCAAACTCTTTTACGGTGTAGGACATTTTCTAATTGACAGCCTAATTTTTTCTAAAGTGGAAGTCAAATCTTGCTTTGCAAAGGTGTACCTTTAAAACAGAAAATTAAACGAAGCTTACTGTTAATTGTATGCTCAAGAATCAACTTAATTTGATCCCTCTTTCATGTCTATTGTGCTTAATTAAAATTAGAAGAGAAAAGCATTTCCATGTAATGCAACACACTACATCTGCTTGGAAAATATAGAATTTGATGTTTACATTTTCTGATCTCGTGGTTGCCTATGAACAGACTCCATTTGCTTGAGCTCATTGTTGGACTCTACCTCTTCTTCTGTGGGTGCTATGATCTTGCTTATGGAAAGAACCGCTTCTTCATCTACCTTTTCCTCCAGTCCATTGCATTCTTCATTGCCGGGGTTGGTTATGTTGGCACCTTCGTCCCTAGCTCATAGCTGAACTCGCTGCGAAAAATTGATTCAAGAGTGTCAAGTGAATGATGATTTTTTTTTTTATTGGGGAGCTTTTGATTCAAGTTTTAGGTGTTTTGGATTATTTATAGGCCGGTCATTCTTTTGTGGGTTCAAATTAGGTTATTTCTTTGTGTCAAGTACTGTAGGAAAATGCAGGGATAGTATGTTTATATGTACCGGAAATATACTGTGCAAAGAAGCAATAAGAATAATATGGATTTTGCCACAAGATTTATGTAATTGAAGGTAATTGAAGGGTTACTGATATTAAATAATAAAATTACTTGGGATTTATGTAGTTTCAATTAATGAGATGCAAAGAAAGATGGATGCTACGAAGTCTGCTTTAGCAGGCCAATGGTTAATTACAATGTCATTGTTGTTAATCTCAAATGTTATTTAGAAACAGGGTCTGCATCAAGTATGACTGGAAGAGCTGAGATGAGTACATTGTTCAAGTTGTTCTAACTCTGCTTTCAAGTTTTGGAGTTAAGGGCACGTAACATTCTGATAGAGTTTTTTGTTTTTAAATACGAAAGCATAAAACACGTTTGTTCGATTGTTTTCAAAAAATAAATGAAAAAAATGAAAAATGTCAGATATGTTTAAGTAAATCCGGATTGTGTCTAACTCAAACTCTAGGTTACTTGACTTAATGGTAATAGAGTTTTAATTAAAGATAATCACAGAGAATCTTAGAGATATTCATTCATTGTATGATAATATTTCCTTGTACAATTCAGATTCTATGTATTGTAATCTTCTATATAAAGAAGCTCCTATTATCAATGACAATATACAGCAATTCTCTCTCAAATATCGATTCCCTAAAACACATTATCAGCACGAAGCCCTAACCTTGAAACCCTAAATTCGTAGTCTTCAAATCCCAGAAACCTCTGCCGCCCACCTTGAAGATCTAACTCCAGAAGTCCAGAACCGATGACGCCACCCCAGGAACCGGCCAGAAAAACACCGAACCGGCTCCGAGAACAACCACAAGATCTCCTGCCCGGTTCACACTTTTTCCGTCCACCACTTCTGTCAAATTCTGTCACAGATTGCAACTGTACCCCAGAACCGGAGAATCGGAAATAATTTTACCGAAATCAGCCATATACGCCCTGAACCGGCCAGTTGAAGCTCTGAAATTCCGAGCCGGCCAGCCACTGCCAGCCCTTGCACCAGCAGCACCACCGTAGCCCAACCCAGAAGCCTGCAAGCCCAAAACGAGAGTAGGCTAGAAGCCCAACATGCCAGCCTCTACGTCATCACCGTACTGCCACATCAGCTTCGGCACTGCCACATCACATCCCTCACTGCCAGCACCTGTACTGCCACATCACCTACAACCACTTTTCCGGCTACTTTTTCCCGTGACTTTTTCCGGCCAAATTTTCCTGCGACCTATTTCAATGTATTTTTTTTTATAAAAGTTCCCGTTTTTGAGTTTTTATTTCAATTTCTCTTTCTTTCTTTTTTTCTTTTTTTTCCGGGGACTTGCAAACTCCTTTCTTCATCATAGGAAAGACCAAATTAAGACGAACTGTGGGGGTTCGTGCTCACTCCAAGCTTAGAGCTTGTAAAGCCCGTCAAACTTAGAGTTTGTTGAGATGAAACGATCGACCACAAACATCATTGTTTCGATCTAATCCAACCCCTCTTGGAATTGAATTTCTTGGAAGAGACTACGCTCGGAAATTCTTAATTTCTTGGAAGCAACTATGCTAAAAAAAATTTATTGTTTTCGTGGTAGCCTTTTTCGCTCCTAAACTAACCCTAATTTCTTGTTGTTTTTCAGGATGAGTAACCTGAACAAATTGAGCTTCACCCACTAGAGACAACAGGCGCAAGATACCACAAGTGGGTCCGTGATGTGTGCTAGCATCATAAGGCTAATGGGATCCTGAGTACAATCCAAGAGCCAAGTCAGAATGTGCTTACTCCACTACAAGCTGCCGCATTTGAAGCGAATAAAGCTACGAGCGAGAGAGGCAAATGAAGCTAAAGCCATAATTCTCATGACAAGCCACATGAATGATGCGCTTTAGAATGAGTACCTCAATGAGGAAGACCCAAGAAAACTGTGGGTAGAACTTAAGCAGTGTTTTGGCAACGTTCGTGACTCCCTGCTTTCAGACTTAGAAGTGAGATGGCTTAGCCTCCGCTTCTATGATTTCAACTCTGTACTTGATTATAATTCGGAAGCACTTCGTATCAAGTCTTTGATGGAATTCTGTAGGCAGAAAATCACTGATACGATGTTGATCCAGAAGACTCTCTGTACCTTCCCAGTCTCTGCATTGATGATAGCCAAGAACTATCAGATTGATGTCAATCCTGGACACATCACAAGATTTCATGAGCTTATTGGTGCCATGAACATGGCTGAAAAGCACGTCAACATACTTGTGAAGAACTATAACTCTAGATTCGTGGGAGCCAAACCAATTCCAGAGTCTAATTATAGTTGCACCCCTAAGGGAGGGCGCAAGGAGCAAAACCCTAAGGAAAGGGATAATTTTGGACGTTCTAGTCCATATTCTCGCCCTAAAGAGGAAGGAAACCGCCAAGATTGGCGTGCACAGAACCGTGGAGGTAAACTTGTGAAGAGAGAGAGAGGCCGAGCCTCCAGCTATGGTGGTGACGCCACCAAAGAGAGAAGCCATCCCCAAAGCGCTCCTAAAGCTCCTCGATCAAGGGAACCTAACCATAAAAATACTTGTCTTAGGTGTGGACTACCTGGACATTGGGCAAGGGCATGTAAAGCATCCCAGAATGTTGCAAATGCATACAAGATGTATCGTGAAGCAAGGGAAGCACATTACATGGAACAAGAAGATCAAGATGGTGATCTCAATCTAAGGGTGGAAGACTTCAAGGGCCAAGATCCAAAGACTGCCGATTTTGATTAAGTCTTTTTATTTTCCAAGAGATGTAGGCAATTGCCATATTATTTTTGTAGTAAATGCCAATGGTTTAGTTTTTCTTCAAAGTAGGCTCACCCAAAGTAAGTGTAATGTCTAGGAAGGTTTTGAGATAAGTGATACTTAAGCGAGTCTTGCTCCACCGACATCTCTTTACTCACCTGGTCACATTTGCTTTGGAGCTACCGAAAGAAGTTAGATGGCTACCATTGTTTTGCATTAGCTAGTTTTTTGGATTAGATTCTCTCTAGTGAAAGAGACAATGATGTAATTTTGTTGGCTTATTAATAAAAGTTGAGTTCTTTTCTTTATGACTTTTTTTTTTTTTTAATTACGAGCATTTTCTTTTAGGAATGGATTCTTGAGAACTGCAATGTCTTATGGATAGTGCAACTACACACATCATTCTCCGCCATAGGCAATTATTCTTGGAGATGTTGCCTACATATTCCTCTATGACTACGATTGCTGGGCCATCAAGATTAGTTTAAGGACATGGAATGGCCCAATTCCTTTTGCCAAATGGTACCTTGATTAATGTCGTAGAAGCTCTTTACGCTCCTAAGGCAAATCGAACCTTATTGAGCTTTAAAGATATCTGAGTCAATGGATTCCATGAGGAAACACATACTGAGAACGGAAAAGAGTTCCTTTGCACTACCTCTAATGCGAAAGCTCATCTTAGAGAAGCTTACGTGTCAATCTAATGGACTTTATGTCACTACTATTCGACCTATTGAATCCAATAACGTTATAAGAGAAGATCTCTTAGATTCCAACACATTTTGGCTCTGGCATGACCGACTAGGACATCCTGGTCGTGACATAATGATCCGAATACTAAAAACTTCACACAGACATCCATTCTCTCGAGTGAAAAGAAGCAGGAATCAAAGAATGATTTCCGGACTTAATGTGACCGCTGCCGCAGTCGCCTCTGGCGCCGCCGTCGTCCACTGTAGGCCTAGGGCAGCCCATGTCCCCCTTGACAACGCCAAAAAGGCGTCACCCATAGAAATGGCCCCATGGGTGTCACTTCCCATGGTTCCAACGCGTGGTGATGGGTGATGTAGTCACCAATTTTGCTTCTAATAGCGATTTAGACGCTCAGGCTCAAATTAAGTTATTTCTTTGTGGTCAAGTACTGTAGAAAAATGTAGGGATAGTATGTTTATATGTACTGGAAATATACTGTGCAAAGAAGCAATAAGAATAAATATGGATTTTGCCACAAGATTTATGTAATTGAAGGGTTACTGATATTAAATAATAAAATTACTTGGGATTTATGCAATTTCAATTATTGAGATGCAAAGAAAGATGGATGCTACGAAGTCGGCTTTAGCAACCCAATGGTTAATTACAATGTCATTGTTGTTAATCTCAAGTGTTATTTAGAAACAGAGTCTGCATCAAGTATGACTGGAAGAGATGAGATGAGTATTGTTCAAGTTGTTCTAACTCTGCTTTCAAGTTTTGGAGTTAAGGGCACGTAACATTTTGATAGAGTTTTTTGTTTTTATATATGAAAGCATAAAATGCGTTTGGTCTATTGTTTTCAAAAAAATAATTGAAAAAAATGAAAAATTCTAGATATAACTTTTGTCTACATTTTGTAAAAATGAAATTCTCACTCCCTATCCTAAATTCACACTCATTTTTTCCCTTTTGGTTGAGTTTCTTATACAGAGGCTTAAAATAAAATTTAAGTTACCAAAAAAAAAATGGAGCGTGAATTGTAAAATGAAGAGTGTGAATTTCATTTCCCTTTATGAAACACCAATTTTATTTTATGTGTTATTTATTTTTATTTTTATTTTTATTTTTGAAGATATTCTTGGTGTTTTTGCTTCTAATTTTGACATCCCAAGCTTGGGTATGGCAGACATAATGACGGTAATTAAAGCAATTGAATTTTTTTGGGTAAGAGAATGGAAACATGTTTGGCTAGAAATTGATTCTTCTCTTATTCTTGACTTTCTTAGGTCTCCTTTGATGTCTTGGCAACTTCGGGTTTAATAGAATAATTATTTGTTTCGTATTTCTTAAATACATTTCCATCTCATATATTTCGCGAAGTAAATCATATTGTGAATGCATTAGCCAACTATGGTACGTCTTATACTGCCTTTGTGTGGTGCTATATAACTCCTAATTTTATTGCTTTGAATTGTAATAAAAACCATTTGGGTCTTCCGAAGTTTAAATT
Source organism: Rosa lucieae (assembly GCA_024704745.1). NCBI lineage: Eukaryota > Viridiplantae > Streptophyta > Magnoliopsida > Rosales > Rosaceae > Rosa > Rosa lucieae. The sequence goes on from JANPXK010000934.1 coordinate 15,901, forward strand.
TTCTTAAATTGTTTTTTTTTTTCCCTTGTCGCTTTTCATAATTTTGTGGAGGTTTTGGCGCAGCTCCCTCCCCTTGTAACTTTTCATCTTCTCCAATAAAATTTGGGGTGGCAAGAGTTCTTCAATCACCTGCTTCAGCCAAAAACAAGAGTATTATTTTTAGACAACGACAAATGACTACCAGACCACCTTTCATTTAACACAAAAGTCCACAACCTTTCCCCTTATACAATTAAGGACACTCCCTATTCCCTTTTACCCTTTCACAATTTTTTCACAGTATCAGCCAATATTTTCTGCTAATTTGTCTTCGCACAATATCAGCCTAAGGACTAGCCTTCAACATGCCACTATTTCGCCAACGACTTCCTGTCTAAGCGGGCTACTAACATGGCGGAATCACTGCTGCCTTAGTATGATAAAGGGGTTGGGTTTTTTAAACAAAAACCATAACAACTGCTACTACTAATAACTGCACTGCTACTTACAATGCAGAAAAAACCAAAATATTTTTGTTACAGTGTATTGGGCACTAGCTGAATTTATTTATTCAAACATGAATACAGATACTGTGACGCCCCTGATTTTACACACATGAAAATCGATATATAATCTCATAATTACATATGCGTGAACGTTCAGCCATCAATACAAAATACCTAGAAACGTTTTCCCTTTTAACCCAAGTATATATTGATGCCCTGAACCCACTATGTCAATATTGACTCGCTCCATAGAGTCATATATTACAATGCTTACGAATTAAATTGACAACAACAAGATAAAACGTAAATGCTGCTCAGAGTTAACTATACAACGGAAGTCCTTATCAACGGTAAAGTCACAAAAATGGCTTCCTACAGTAAAGCTTGCTACAGGATGCCGCCACCGCTTCAGCCACGATTATCCTGACCTGCAAGATTAACCCCTACACCGTTTGAATAGTGTACCGGGTTGCCGCACAACAAAACCCGATAAGCTTTTGTAAGCCCGTACGAGTAAACTCAAAATCACAAAGCAAAACACATTTTCAAGTCACCTCAACCTAAACACAATATGCACATATCTCACACCTACGGCCATCAATTCCATTTCCTTCCATATTGTGCCCTACATAAGTCAACTGGTCACTAAAGCCTCATGCTTAGATCCTTAATCCTAGCATCCAATTACACAAATTTTCGGTCAAACAAGACTTCCTCAAGCAATGTTTGTCACCATTCTAACGCACTAAGGCGAGTTCTAAATCACACTCATTCCCTTTCCCCCCTAGGAGCCTTTGTCATGAACATGACATCAAAGGTGAAAATCAATGAATCACCTTCCTATCCTCAACACAGAGTACAATTCGTCACCACTATGGCTCTTAAGATAAATCAAATCATCAATCAATACAATCAAGAAGAAACAAGGCAATCACATATCAAATCAAGCAAAACAAATCATAGTAACCCCTACATATAATTAGTTCAGGAGGTCACATTAAGTCAAGCAATTCAAGTCAAAGTAGTCATCGAAGTCCCACACTCTGTCGTCTGTAGGTAGCCCCAACCATCTCATCTCGATTATTGTTAACTTAATAACAATTCAGCTCCGCTACCGAGCAGTCATCACACTGATCATCGCACAGATTCCACCGGTCATCACCCAGATATTCATCATCACATAGATTTCAAGGATCATCACATAGATAGCAGTTGCATAGTTGATCATTACATAGATTTTACTGGTCATCACGCAGATAGCAATCATCCTACTAATCATCACATAGATATCGCTGGTCATCACATAGATAGCGATCATCACATAGATTCACACATATATCGCCAATCATCACATAGATAGCGATCATCACATAGATTCACGCAAATATCGCCAATCATCACACAGATAGCGATCATCACATAGATTTTGCCGGTCATCACGCAGATAGCGATCATCACAAAGATTCATCACACTGATTTCAATGATTCATTACACAGATATTCCCACACAAGCTTTACATGGCAATCATCACAAAGATTCATCAATACATATATATTTCACGTAAATAATATATAAACGTAGTCATTCACTTAGGAATACCACTAATACCAACTATAGTCATAGTTAACCTAATAACTCCAAGACAATAGGATAATCATGTTCATAACAAATATCGATCATGTTCATAACAAATATCGATCCTGGTCATAACCAATATCGATCCTGCTCATAACAAATATTGATCCTGCTCATAACAAATATTGATCCTACTCATAACAAATATCGATCCTGCTCATAACAAATATCGATCCTAATCATAACAAATATCGTGAGATTTACTCACCAAACGATAAAGGTAATCCGTTCATTAATGAACCTTGTGAGATTACACACCTCGAAACTCCTGTTGCGTCTTCAATACAGAACAAGGCAGCCAATCCACAAAATAGCCGTCCAAATACTTCGTCAAGTACCTAATCACATACAGTTCCAACTTAGTAACGATTCACATTTGATTTAAGTTCAAAACCCCTGTTTTGAACTAAAATCCCCAAAGTGGCTCCAATCGAGGCAAAACCACATCCGAGACCTCCCAAAGTCTCCGGAATATGTCCACGATTGATGTGACCAAACCACAAGTCGATCGGACCCTCGAATCCTCACGGAACGAATAATCGATCAGTATGAAATTGCAAAAATCATAACAATTCCATATGAACACAAAATTTGCATATTATATATCAAAACACACGTATCAACAAGTAGAACATATATAATACCAAAAACAGTTCCTTAAGTGGCCGGAACACCGCCACAGAATGTGGTGCACCGCCGGCGGCCAAAACTCAATATTTCACAAAACTCCCAACATCAAAAAGCTTCATCTAAGCATGCTTGTGAACTTTCATAACTAGCTTGAAGTCAGAAAACAAGCATAAAGGGTCGAAAACTACCTCACAAGCCTTGAACAGTAATCCAATCTGAGTTGAACCAAGTTTTACGTGAATCGATCCAAACAACCTCCAAGGATCGATCAAGGAGGCTGCTCTGAGCTCCCCAAACTCAACTTGAAGCCCAGCCGACGTAGGAGATCGGAGAACCGATCGGGTCCAAAAACACTTAACTGCGCCTCCTTACAGCGCTGCCGTGGAGGAGAATCGGCTCTAGAAGACACCAGAGGGTCTACCAAACGGAGGAGACGATCCTATCTGGAAAGTTTCGTTGCCGGAGACCACCGCAGTTTGCCAAAAAAGCCGGGTCAGGTCTGGTTAGTCGGATATTTTCGTTTCTGAATGTGCAGCATAGAGAGAAGAGAGAGAGATATCAGTTTCCGGAAATGGAAACCAAATGAAAATAGTAAGTTTCCAACTTGGGAAACTTCTATTTATACCAAAATGGAAATTCCTTCCAATGGCCATAACTTTCTCATACGAACTCCAATTGACGAGAACCACATGTCCACGAACTC
>JANPXK010000935.1:0-26733 GCA_024704745.1 Rosa lucieae
AGCGCGTCGATACTAGTTCTTGGACATGTGGAATATGAGAATCGGAGTTCATATGAGAAAGTTATGGCCATTGGAAGGAATTTCCATTTTGGTATAAATAGAAGTTTCCCAAGTTGGAAACTTACTATTTTCATTATTTCCCTTTCCGGAAGCCCAATTCTCTTCCCCTCTCTTCTCTCTCGGCTACACCTTCAGAAACAAAATAATCTGACTAACCCGACCCGGACCCGGCTGACCCTACCCGGCTTTTCCAGCGAACTGCGGCGGTCTCCGGCGACGAAACTTTCCAGATTGGATCATCTCCTCCATCTGGTCGTCCCTGTGGTGTCCTCTAGCACCGATTCTCCGTGGTGACAAAGGTAGAAGGCGGCGCAGTTGAGTGTTTTCGGACCCGATCGGTTCTCCGATCTCCAACGTCGGTGGGGCTTCAAGTTAAGCTTGGGGAGCTCAGAGCAGCCTCCTTGATCGATCCTTGGTGGTTGTTTGGATCGATTCACAAAAACTTGGTTCAACTCAGATTGGGTTACTGTTCACAGCTTGTGAGGTAGTTTTCGACCCTTTATGCTTGTTTTCTGACTTCAAGCTAGTTATGAAAGTTCACAAGCATGCTTAGATGAAGAACTTTGATGTTGGGAGTTTTGTGAAATATTGATTTTTGGCCGGCGGCGTTCTAGCTGTGTTCCGGCCACTTAAGGAACTATTTTTGGTATTGTATATGTTGTACTCATTGATACGAGCGTTTTGTTATATAATATGCAAATTTTGGAGTTCGTATGGAATTGTTATGATTTTTGCAGTTTCATACCGATCGATTTATTTGATCTGTGAGGATTCGAGCGTCCGATCGACTTGTGGTTTGGTCACATCGATCGTGGACGAATTCCGGGGACTTTGGGAGGTCTCGGATGTGGTTTCGCCTCATTTGGCGTCACCTTGGGAATTTTGGTTCGATTTAGGGTTTCGAACGTTATTCCTAGTGATTCGTTGACTGAATGAGAGCTGTAATTCCTTAGGTATGTGACGAGGTATTCTTTGGACAATTATTTTTGGTGGTTTGGCTGCTTTGTTCTGTATAGAAGACTCAGTGGGAGTTTCGAGGTGAGTAATCTCACGAAGTTCATTCACGAACGGGAATACCCTTATTGTGTTGAGAGTTATTATAACTGCAAACTATAGTTGGTATTAGTAGCATTCATGAGCGGATGCCTACATAGAGATATATATTACGTGAAATATATATGTTTTGTGTTTTGTGGATTTATGAAACAATATGCATGAAATGATGCTTTTATTGTTTTGGGTTGTGGCTTTTGGAAAACAATGATTATGGAAATGATTGATTTTGATTTGTTTTGAAAAGCGTTGAGATTTGAGAAAAGCGTTGAGATTTGGGTATGAAAACAATATGCATGAATTGATGCTTTTTATTGTTTTGTGTTATGGCTTTTTGGAAAACAATGATTATGGAAATGTTGATTTCGATTGTTTTCAAAAGCGTTGCGATTTGTGTAACATTTTGGGTCCAGTGTGACTCCTTTAATGATTTGCTCCAAGGGACTGTGCGGCCCGAGGATCGAAGGTCTATGACCTTGGGTAGAATATCAGGTAATCACGTCTTTGGCCGGACGAGTGGTTACGTTTTCAGTTAGAGCTCTAATCTGTCTGCCATAGGTAATTCATGGGTAACGGGAATTGGTTATTGATAACTCATGACATTACGTGTTTTTAGGGAACAAGGTGTGAGTTGCTTCCTTATTAACGGTTTTTAAGGGGACAAGGTGCAAGTTGTTTTCCTTATTAACGATTTGATAGAATCAAGGTGTGAGTTGCTTTCTATGGTACGATTATGGTACATTGATAAATTCAAGGTGTGAGTTGTTTTTCTATGGTTTACTGATACAAATCAAGGTGTGAGTTGCTTCTATGGTAGTGAGTTGCTTTCTATGGTACGATTATGGTACATTTGATAGAATTCCAGGTGTGAGTTATTTTCTATGTTTTATTGATAAAAATCAAGGTGTGAGTTGCTTTCTGTGGTACGATTATGGTACAATTGATAGAATTCAAGGTGTGAGTTGTTTTCTATGTTTTATTGATAGAAATCAAGGTGTGAGTTGCTTTCTATGGTACGATTATTGTACAATTGATAGAATTCAAGGTGTGAGTTGTTTTCTATGTTTTATTGATAGAAATCAAGGTGTGAGTTGCTTTCTTTTATTTCGATTTGAAAGGAAATTAAAGTGTGAGTTGTTCTCCGTTATTTCGTGTTTTTAAGGATCAAAGCGTGATTTAGCTTCTTGATTGAAACGTGCGGGGTTCATTCCGTGATATTGGTGTGAGTTGTTTTGAGTTACTCATACGGGCTTGCAAAAGCTTACCGGGTTTGTTGTGTGAAAACCCGGTGTACTATTCAAACGGTGTAGGGGTTAATCCTGCAGGTCAGGGTAATCGTGGCTGAAGCTGAGGTAGCTTGTCGGCAGTAGAACGGGTAGGAAGCAATTTTGATTGGCTTTTCCATTGTTATGACTTCCGCTATGTTGCAAACTCTGATGAGCATTTACCTTTTATTTTGTTGTTGACAATTTAATTCGTAAGCTTATGTAATATATGACTCTGTGGGCGGGTCAATATTGGCTTAGTGGGTTCAAGGCATCAATACGTATGTAGTTTAAAGGGAAAAAGTTTCCAGGTGCTAGGTATTGATGGTTGAACGATCACGCATATGTAATTATGGGATTATATATCAATTTTTATTTGTGTAAAAATCAGGGGCATGACATAGTTCCTGTCTGGTTTCGAGTCAGAGGCGAGGTGATTTGGAGCAGTAGTGGATTGACGATGTTGACATTAGGGTGGTGACGGTGTTGGATTTACTATAGTCTCAGGTCTGACGGTCCAGGAATTCACTTTGGTCGGGTTCTAAGTCACAACGAGTGTAGGCTTGGTCGATCAAAGACAGGTCAGGTGGACTCTGGGTGGCGAGTTAGTGTTGACAAAGTTTAGTGTCAAGGATTCACTGTTCCTGCCCATGTTGTCTTTGCCATATAGTCGTAGTGCAAGTTTTCTTTTAGTCTTTTTTAAGTCTGTAGTTGCCTTTTTGTGAAACGCGATGGCACCAAAATTGCTCACCGTTTGGCGAAATCTCCAACACACGTGATGCCCTACTTTCTTGGAGCCATGCACGTTTTGGGAGATTAAAGAAAGACATCGTGGAGGCTAGAGAGCAGCTGGGTGCTTTTTTTGATAGGGTTCCTTCAACGCAACCTTGGCAAACCAGATTAGCTCTTGAATCCCGATTGAAGGAGTTACTCCAGAAAGAACAAGTATATTGGCTACAAAGGTCTAGGGTCTTATGGCTCTTAGATGGGGACATGAACACAGTTTTTCCATCGCTATGCGAGTAATAGAAAGAAGAAGAATTTGATTAAAGGCTTGCGGGACAATAATGGAGTTTGGAGGACAGAGGAGGATGAGATTGAAGCAGTTATTTTATCTTATTTTCAGGACCTGTTCCAATCGTCACGGCCTCCTAATATTCAGGAGGTAACGTCCGTCTTGCCCAATCTGGTGACTGAGGAAATGAATGTGATGCTTGTACGTTAGATTAGTAGTGATGAGATCCTGAAAGCCCTTAAGCAGATTCACCCTTCTAAGGCTCCGGATGGTTTGGCCCCATGTTTTTATCAGTAATATTGGGCTATTGTTAGCAATGATGTGGTGGAGGCAGTGAAACAGTTCTTGGGTTCCAGGGATGTTCTATAGCAGATCAACAATACTCATGTTACACTCATCCCAAAAGTGAAGTCACCTGATTCTGTAAGTCAACTTCGCCCAATTAGTTTGTGCAACGTTCTCTATAAAATTGCTTCGAAGGTTTTAGCAAACAGACTGAAACCTCTGTTAGAGGGATTGATTTCCCAACAATAGAGTGCTTTCATACCGAGGCGACTAATCTCCGATAATTCACTTATAGCTTTTGAAGTTTCACACTATTTGAAGAGGTTAAGGGGCAGCGGAGTTGGATTTAGCACCTTGAAATTTGATATGAGCAAGGCGTACGATCGAGTCGAGTGGAGCTTCCATGCTGCAGTCATGAAACTATTTGGCTTCTGTGATGAGTGGATTGGATGGATTATGGGTTACGTTGAGACATTATCTAATTCCTTTATGTTGAATGGAGAGCCAAGGAGTCTGTTGTATCCGTCCCGGGGACTTAGACAATGCAACTCGATTTTGCCATATTTGTTCCTGCTGTGTGCAGAAGCATTGTCCAGTTTAATTGATACAGCAACAGTGCAAGGAAGGTTACATGGGGTGAGCATCTGCACTAGAGCACCGGTCATCAGTCATCTGTTTTTTGCAGATGATTCTTTCATTTTTTTTTTCAGAGCTGATGGATTGGAATGTGATGAGGTCAAGGAGATTCTGTTGAAGTATGCTAATGCATCTGGACAACAAATTAATTTCCAGAAGAGTTGCATATCCTTTAGCAAAAATGTGCCTCTGGTTGACCAGTTTGAATTGGCTAGATTGGGAGTTACATGGGTTGAAAAACATGATAAGTATCTGGGACTTCCTACGGAGTTAAGCTATTCCAAGGATGAAGCTTTTCATTTTTTAACAGAGAAGATGGAGAAGCGGACACAAGGGTGGAGAGACAAAACTTTGAGTGTGGCTGGAAAAGAGACTCTCATTAAGGCAGTTCTTCAGTCCATTTCGAACTATGTCATGAGTTGTTTTGAGCTTCCAAAACACCTATGTATAGCCATGCACAAAATTCTTGCGAAGTTCTGGTGGGGAGATAAGGGTGATGCAAAGAAAATCCATTGGCTTGCATGGGATAGACTATGTAGGCCAAAAATGTGAGGGAGGAATGGGGTTTCGAGACATGATTTGTTTCAACCAAGCTCTTTTGGCAAAACAAGGATGGAGGCTTCTGCAACAACCGGAATCCCTAGTCACACGTTTGCTCAAAGCCAGGTATTTCTTGGATTCCTCTATTATGCAAGCTAATCTTGGTAATGATCCCTCCTATGCTTGGAGAAGTATTCTGGTGGGCAGGAGTGTATTGGAGCTGGGGTTACGGTATCGAATTGGTGATGGGTGCTCTATATCTATCTAGCATGACCCATGGGTCCCTCTTCCACATCACTTTCGGTCTTTTTCTCAACCTATGTCTGGGACTGAGGACTTTTTGGTCAGTGACCTAATTGACCCTGACCAAATGGAATGGCTACTGCCCATACTTCAAGAGTTATTTACAAAAGAGGAGGTAAGTATTATTTCTGAAATTCCACTTGGAAGACGCCCTATACAGGATGTGCTTATGTGGCACTATGATAAATATGGTGCTTATAGCGTTAAAAGTGGTTACAACTTGGCTCAAGCTCATAACAAGCGCGCTTACAGACCAGCCCTCCTCTTCAAAGGGTACGAGTGAGACAAATGGGATTTATTGGAAGAAGATTTGGAGAGCCAAGATTCCTCCAAAAGTCAAGTCTTTCATTTGGAGGCTATGTCTTGACATCCTCCCCACTAGGGTAGCTTTGTCTTGCAGGATGCAGCTTCCGTCTTTAAGATGTGTCTTTTGCTCTCATAGTGTGGAAACTAGCATACATGTTTTTCGTGATTGCCCGGTTACGAGAACTTTCTGGTCACATACTCCCATTCATCTTAATAGCGTTGCGTTTCCAGCTCCGACTGTGTTTGATTGGTTAGTGGCAGTTTTGGATAATCTGGATTCACAACGGGCTGATGTCTTCTTTGTCTCCCTCTGGGCCATATGGTGTGAAAGGAATAATTTGGTATGGAATGGTGGGGCATGTAATCCCTTTAACATGGCAGTCTGGGCATTAAAACTACTGCATGATTATCAAAAGTTACACCCACAGGCTGCACACAAGGTTAAGAAGCCCTCTGCAAAGTGGCGTTGTCCACCTAGTGGAAGGCTCAAAGTGAATGTTGAAGGCGCTTTCCATGCAGCTACTGGAATTGGAGGTGTAGGAGTAATCGCTGCTCTAGCTAGAGAGAATGAAGACTTGTCTGAGGTTGGTGTTATTTTGAATGATTGTAAAAGATATATGCAAGATTTCAATTATATTCTTCTTAGACATGTCTATAGGGAAGCAAATGGTGTAGCGCATAGACTAGCGCACCTTGCTAGTATGTCCAGGTTGGACGAGTTCTGGGTGGAGGACACTCCTGATATTATTCAGGACGTGCTTATTGAGGATGGTTGTATTTTAACTCGGAGAAAAATTCAGTTACCGTCCCCAAACTATTCTGCCAAGGCCAATTTGATACCCGAACTCTCAAAAGTATCAATGTGATACCTAAAGACCTAAATTGGCATCAATGTGATACTTCCGTCCAAAATTTCTGACGGCGCCGTTTGTTTGCTGACGTGGCAAGCACGTGGGTCAAAAAAAAAAAGTGAAATGATCCATTTACCCTTTTTTTTGGAGAAAAATTCAGCTACCGTCCCCAAACTATTTTGCCAAGGCCAATTTGATACCCGAACTCTCAAAAGTATCAATGTGATACCCAAAGACCTAAATTGGCATCAACGTGATACTTCTGTTCAAAATTTCTGACGGCGCCGTTTGTTTGCTGATGTGGCAAGCACGTGGGTCCAAAAAAAAAGTGAAATGACCCATTTACCCAAATCGAGCAATTGACAGTGTGTGGGAGAAGCCAAAGGTACCAAGTACCAGCTGGCAAGTCTTTTTCTTGATCTAATTGTGCTCAATTGCTATCTGGGTTGGTTTTGCTTTTTTGGTTTATGCTGGGTTTGTTTTTAGTTCTTATATACATGAATTCATGTTATATGTTGCTTTGGCCTTATGATTGTGATTTTGATCGGAGTATTTGGTATATGTTGTTACTGACATGACGGCAGCAGTGGAGGAGGAGGATGCTGAGGTTGTGGCGGTGGAGGAGGGGGTTTGATGAATTGAAGTTCTATTAGCGAATGGGTGACGGTCTCTACGAAGAAAGAAGATGGTTGGTGGAGCTACGGTTCACCAAAATTTGGTGTGCAGCGAACCAGTTTTCCAGTTGGTTGCCCCGGAAGAGGAAAGCTGCTGAGCGGAGAAGAAGACATGGGTGTCTCTGGGTGCCCAGAGCAGTTTTCTGGGTGCAGAAAGATTTGATTTTTTATTTTGTTAATCGTGTCACTCAACTTTCGTTTTGGGTCCGTCTGCTGGGAGTTGAATGCGAAGAACATGGATTTGTAGCAGGAATTGGAGAAGATGATGGCAGCGTTGGTGATGGTTTGGGCGGAGGGGAAGGAGATGAGAGAGAGGAGGAGGAGAGAGAAGAAGAAGAGGACTGAGTTTGAAGAAGAAGCATAAGCCATTTTTCTTTGATTCTTGGGTGGAGGAGAAGGAGCGGAGCTTGCTGTGGTTTGGCTAGAACAAAATCCCAGAAGAACAAGAACAAGAAGAAGAAGAAGAAGAAAAATGATAAGAAAAAAAATGCTCCTGTCATTTAATAGGATTGATCTAGGTGCTTTCACTTAGGATAATTAGTAAAGGAAAGTAAAATATGGGAAATCATTTGCTTCAAATGTTTCACATGATCGACTTCTTTCTCATGACTTAGATGATCAATTATAGGATTTGAATTGAGTTTAATCATATGGAATTGGTTTTGATCTTTGTTTCTTACATTTCATCCTTGTATATATGTTTTATATTTTCTTTATTTCATTTAATTTTAATTTTCAATTTTATAAATCTTAAAACCCCCTTATTTGTGTTTACTTTGTATATTTTATATTCTTTATTTTATTTTTGTAAATAATACTTTATTATTTAATTCTTTATTTGTTTACACAATTGTATATATTTATTCTTTTATTTTATTTTTGTAAATAATACTTTTCTTTATTTGTTTACACAATTACAGGTGTACCCTCAATTCTCAGTTAGAATGATCCCTACTTATTCTATACTAACGATGACATTTTACAGGGTTAAATTACGCGCTTATTTTGTGCGTGTTAATTTTTGGCGCCGTTGCCAGGGATTGACACTCATTTTGAGCGTGTCAATTTTTGGCGCCGTTGCCAGGGATTGACACTCATTTCGAGCGTGTCAATTTTTGGCGCCGTTGAGGGGGATTGACACTCATTTCGAGCGTGTCAATTTTTGGCGCCGTTACCGGGGATTGACACTCATTTCGAGCTTGTCAATTTTTGGCGCCGTTGCTGGGGATTGACGCTCATTTTGTGCGTGTCAGCAAACAGACGACACCGTTAGAGATTTTTGACCGAAGTATCACTTCGATGTCAAAATACGTCTTTAGGTATCACATTGATACTTTTGAGAGTTCGGGTATCAAATTGGCCTTGGCAGCATAGTTTGGGGATGGTAGCTGAAATTTTTTTTTTTTGAGGAATTAACAAAAAAAGGGTAAAAGGTCGATTTTGCCTTTTTTTTGGACCCACGTGCTTGCTACGTCAGCAAACAAACGGCGCCGTCAGAAATTTTGGACGGAAGTATCACATTGATGCCAATATAGGTCTTTAGGTATCACATTGATACTTTTGAGAGTTCGGGTATCAAATTGGCCTTGGCAGAATAGTTTGGGGACGGTAATTGAATTTTTCTCTTTAACTCGAGGTTTAGGCTCTATGTCCCCCTTGTTGTACTATCCTTCTATGAATAATGAAAGCTTAGGGAGGAGTACCACCACTCCAACCTAAAGGGTGTTGTGTCTGCATTAAAAAAAAAAAAAAAATTTTGCAGTTCTCAAACTAATAATATATATCGACTAAATCTAATTAAAAAGAGTTGACCTTAGATATTAGTTAATAACAACTATATTAAAATATTCAATGAATATTTTAGTTAGGAAATTCTAAACCAGACTATTATTTTATTTACCTTTTTTTATCAAATGAAATGGCCATGTATAGAAATAAATTATTTTCATATGAGTTGACAAAGTCTAATAATAATTGAAAAAAGATGAAGGTCCAGATATCAAATTTGGAGGTCCAACTAGAACCACATTTTATATTTATTGAGATTACACAGTATCCCTAAAGACTTTCTAGACTTAAAGATTAATCCATGTCGGGGGTTATGTCAAAATACTTCCTCCCTCTGGCCACCAAGAATAGATTGCGATTTAAACTTGAATCAGTGTTGGCGAGATTTGAATCAAGATGTGGGGGTTCCACACTTGGATGCTTTTACCAACTTGACCACTTGTGGTGAAAAATGATGTCATTGTGAAAAGTAACGTCATTGTGAAAAGTGATTTTAGCTGTTGTTCATGCTATTGCTTTCAACCCATTGGATTTAATGATAGCGTCATTGATAACATTAAGCTAAGACTATCTTCGATCTCTTAAATAAATATGAGTTCAGTATACAAGAGAGAATATTTAGTGCATCGACGTGCACTTGTATCAACAGAAATGTACTGTTTGACAACATTAAGTACAACTTTTTATTATTAAAAAAAATCCCTATAAATATCAATAGCTAAAAACTTTTGAATTTGCTAGTTCACTAGCACGTACCTTTGAAAGTGTAAAGTTGACCAGCTCTCTTCTCGTCAAATCAAATCAAATTCCCATTACCTTTGTCTCAGTCAAGCACTCAGGCCAGAGAGATATTAAATACGATCGATCAAACTCTTTACAGCTTTTGTTCCATAACCACACTGGTAAAGACTTGGAAGAACCGAAGAAGCACAATAGTAATAGTAATACGACGGATCAAACTCTTTACACTTTCAAAGGTATATCCCTACAGCTTTTGTTCCATAACCACACTGGTAAAGACTTGGAAGAACCGAAGAAGCACACAAGCCTTCTGATCCCCAACCATGACTTCGTATCTTTGCCGGGAATTTGACCACCGGAAATTCGGTTCCTGCCCACATTTCGTTCCACTACTCCCCACTTCTTCAGTATTATTCTAGATGACATTAAACTGGTAAGCAGCTCGATCTGTTCTTTGCCATAGAGACTTGACAAGCAGAGAATATGGGTCTTGTTTTCTTGTCCTTTTAGTTTTAATGGTTTCTCGGTTCTTGGTTTCTGTACTTTTTTTTGACTGAGAAGGGTAGGAAGTATTGACTTTGACTGCTGAAGATATCAAAAACGGCAGATTCATGTTGTCTGCAACTCTGCATTCATCTCTGGCTTATTTTTCTGTTCTTTTTTTCGTGGGTTTTTCTTGAACGTCACAAGGGAGTTTGTGCTTTTTTTTTTTTTTTTTTTTTTTTTTTTATAATCTGTGACTCTGCATTCATCTCTGGGCTAATTTTTCTTCTGTTCTTTTTTTTCGTAGTTTGTGCTTTTATTTTATTTTTATTTTTTATAATCTGTGAAGCTTGATTAGTGAATAAGATAAGAGCCCTCATGTGATCGTTGAGGCGTAGTACAATAGTAATATGTAAGGGCCGTTTGGATATAGGGATTTGGGACCTGTCTGTTTGGCTTTCTATTTTGTGGTGAATTTTGGATTTCAAATCAACTCATTAAAATCCACACCATAATTTCATTAAGAACCTGCAGCGAAATGAACCATTTTTACCCGCCCTTATTAGAAATTTAACCCGACCTTATCAGATTTATAAAGACATATTCACGTTTAGTGTATTTGTTGCAGTTAAATTTGCTATGTTTGAGAATTTGAGATATGCTCATCTCTTGCCCGCCCCTGAAAAAAAAAATTTAGAAAATGTTTCTATATGAACTGATACTGAACGCATTTTCTGATGTGCAGGGGATTCCGGAGGACTTTGTGTCTAAATATGGAAAAGATCTATCAAATTCAGTAACTTTTAGGCTTCCATGTGGTTCAGAATGGGAAGTAGAATTGACAAGGTACAATGGTGAGGTTTGGTTTGAGAAGGGTTGGCCAGACTTCTCGAAGTTTTACTCTCCTGGCTACAATGACCTGCTGGTTTTCGGATATGAAGGGAAGTCTAGATTTCAGGTTTCCATATTTGATAAAAGCACAATTGAGATCGAGTATCCCGTTAAAGTGCCTAACATTGAAGAAAGTGATGAACATGATGATTCCTCTGTTGAAATCTTGGATATAGGGATTTGGGAGTGTGGATTTGGATTGTTTGGCTTTCTATTTTGTGGTGAATTTTGGATTTCAAATCAACTCATTAAAATCCACACCATAATTTCATTAAGAACCTGCAGCGAAATGAACCCTTTTTACCCGCCCTTATTAGAAAAAGATGAAGGATGTCGACATTATGTGTGCCTCTACAAACTAGGGTTTAGAGTTGTAATAGGAGAAGGTTCTAGGTATTCAATGTATTCGGATTCTATTACCTTTTGTGTACGTTGTAACTCCCTATATAAGGGCTCCTATTATCAATAATAAACACACAATTATATTCTCCTCCAACACGTTATCAGCACGAGTTCTAACCCTAGCTTCAGAAAAAGAAAAAAAAACCCTAGAAGAAAAAAAACCTTTTTCTTCTCTGTCGCCAACCCAAAAACAAAAACAAAAAAAACAAAAATCCTCCATTCCGGCCTCAGCCATCACCTCACCGGCCTTAGCCTCACCTCTCCAGCGGTGCTGCAAACCTAGCAGCCCAGCCCGGCCGACCTCCTCCCCAGCGCCCCCGCGCCCAGAGGCCCAACAGCCCAGGCCGCGATCTGCGATCACACCAGCACGTCGAACTGCAACAGCAGCCCAGGCCTCCGATCTGCAGCACCTCCGATCAGCCTCCCTCCGCACACCGCAGCACCGGCGAACTGCAGGGAGAAGAACCAGAGGAAGAAGGAAGTCGCGAAAAAAAAAAATAAATAAATAAAAAAAAGGGAGGAAGACTGAAAAAAAAAAAAAAAGGAAAAAAGAGAAGGGCTGGGCCCGAAAAAAAGAAAAGAAAAAAAAAGGAAAGGGCTGGGCCCGGAAAGAAAGAAAAAAAAAAGGGAAAGAAAAAAAGGAGGAAGAAGAGAAAAAAAAGAGAGGGAGAAGGGCAGCCCACCAACTGCCAATTTCCGACCAGATTCCAGCGATCTTAATTTAGCTACACGCCTGCATCAACACGCGCGTGTCTTCAAACCAAGAACAATCACTTAAGTTTTTATAATTAAGGTTATTGCTTTCTTGTATTTAAATTCCTTTTATTTTCTGCAAATATTGGAATATATGTTGCCAAATGATTTTGATATTTAACAAAGCGGAATTGTGGGGATTCACGCTTAACGAACTAAGAGTGTTCGTATGAATTAAGAGTGTTCATAATTAAACAAACTAAGAGTGTTCGTGTGAACTAAGAGCGTTCATAATGCTTGGACTAAGAGCATTCGTAAGCATCAAATTGTGACCATATTAAAACATCATTGTTTGGTCTAATGCAAAAGAGATTCTTGGAAATTGATTTCTTGGTAGCATAGTTCGGAAATCTTATTGTTTTAGTTTTTGTTTAAGTTTAACTCCGAAACTAATATATCTTCTCTTCTTATTTTCAGGATGTCAAATGAACCTAGACTCGACTTTCCCACGCTTGACTCAACAGGCTCGGATTACCACAGTTGGGTAACCGATGTTGAGAACCATCTCACTTCAAAGGGAATATTACCCATAATCCAGCCACCTAACCCAGATCTTGTGTTCATGCAAACACCTACAAAGCATGCTCAAGCAGTTATCTTGATGCGACGCCATATGGACAAGGCACTCAGATTGGAGTATATGTCGATCAAGAATGCAAGAGAGCTATGGGTAGCGCTAGAAGAGCGCTTTGGCAATGTCCAAGATTCCCTACTCCCTGACTTGAAGGTTCAATGGAACAACCTGCGCTTTGTTGATTTCAAGTCTGTTGCTAAATATAATTCAGAAGCTCTTCGCATACAGTCCATGTTGAGGTTTTGTGGACAACTTGTCACAGAGCAAGAGCTAATTGAGAAAACTCTCTCCACCTTCCCCGTTTCAGCCATTGTGGTATCAAAGCAATACCGTACTGAAGTTAATGCTGGACGGATCGCGAGGTTTCATAAGCTTATCAATATTATATCTGTAGTTGAGAAACATGATAACATACTAGTGAGGAATTATAATTCAAGGCCCATTGGAACTAAGATCGTTCATGAGGCGAATTATAATGCACCCAAAAGAGGGCGCAAGGAGCGGTACCCTAAGAATGGGGGACATGAGGGACGTATGGGCCGATATAACCGCCCTAACCAGGAAGGAAACCGCAAGTTTGGTGTGGATACACGTGGTGGTAATGCCACACGTGGGAGAGGGGGTCGTGGTATCCCTAGCCATAATGGTGGCACCATGGGTCGTGGTGGTGGCACCAACCCTACTAGGGAACGCCCGCAACGTGCACAACGTGCACCTCAATTAAAGGGAGGCAACCACAATGATGAGTGTCATCGATATGGATCAATTGAGCATTAGTTCAAGCAATGCAAGGCAAGCGAGGAACTAGCTGCAAGATACAGGGCATATAAGGACCTGAGAGAGCAAGAAGTGTACCTTGCAGAAGAAGAAGAAGATGGTGGAGATGTCAATCTCACCATAGAGGACTTCAAAGCTGAAGATGAGTTGCACAAGGATGCAGCAGACTTTGATTAGATTAGTCCTTTTATTTTTCCAAGAACTTTTGTAATGGCAATTTGCCTTGGTCAATAAATGACAATTGTATTAACTCTTTCTTATGTGGCGGACCCAATAAAATGTAATGTCTATGAAAGTTATTGAGATTATTGGTACTTAAGAGAGCCTCGCTCCACCAACGTCTCTCTATACTTTCCTGGTCACATTTGATTGGAGTTACCAAACGGATAGAGTGACTACAATGTGTCTTACTTTGATTTTATTTTGGATTAGATTTTGGAAACTTTGATGTAATTATTGGCTATTAATAAAGTGTCAATTCTTTTACTTAATGTCTTGGACATACCTTAATTCGAACTTTATTATATAAGAGCCAATGGTTTTCATGTGGAAACACATCATGAGAATGGACAGAGTTCCTTTGCATCACCTCTAATGACTACGATGGTAGCCCGGACATTGGTAATGCGCACCAATATTTCCGCTTGGGTTATGCAATATTGCATGCAGCTATGCTAATTCGTCTATGACTCATAGCAGCCACTCAACTTTTATTTGCGTTACAGCTAGTGACTGGGTTCGAGTCTAATATCTCGTATTTATGCATATTTGAGTGTGCGGTTCATGTGCCAATTGAGCCGCCACAGCGCATCAACATGAGTCATTGCAACAAATGCATATATATATTTGTTGGACATGTGTCTCCAACTATAAGTCCGCTATGTAGAACCCTTGACAAGCGATCTCTATTTAGCTGGATTTGAGAATTGTCACTTTGATGAGACAGTCTTCCCATTGTTAGGGGGAGATTAGAACGTCAATGTTCAACAGGAACGACAGGAATTATCGTGGTCTGTCCCCACTATGTCTCATCTTGATCCCCTAAAAGTGACGAGATCACATATACCTGCTGCAAACATGCCTGCAAGAATTGATGTCCCCACAAGAGGACATGGTGCCACCCAGAGAAGATGGGTACTGCACCACTACCATGGATGGTAGTATGGTGACGCCACAAAGGTGGCATAATGGCGTCATAGGCCATGGGTTCCGCTAGAGAGAGTAGGAGACCCATAGGTTCGATGGATTCTCGCCCTAAGACGAGAGCGAGTTTGGCACAACTTGATCCATTGATCATTGATACTCAAAATCCGTCTCATGAGAATATTTTGGATTGTGGTTATGTCCAAGAGACATCGTTGGGGGAAGCCTCAATGTTAGAACCAATTCCTGAGAATATAGAGATCTCTATGAACTACACTAGTGTACATGAGGACGTGGAATTATTGAGACCAATGACATCGAACCTTACTCCGTTGAAGAATGCCAACGTAGAGAAAATTGGCTTAAATGGAAAGTTACGATCTAGGTTGAATTGGATTCACTAACGAAGAGGAAGGATTTCAGGCCTGAGATGCCAACACCTCCTAACATAAAACCTATTGACATTAATAGGTCCTTGTTAGATAGCGTGATGAGAAAAAGAGATGGTAATATCTCCTTATGGCGCAAGGTTTCTCACAATGCCCTGGAATCGACTACGAGAAGACATATTCTCTCGTAATGGATGTCATTGCACTCCACTACCTTGTCAGTTTGGTAGTTTCCAAATAACTGAACATGCAGCTTACGAATGTGGTCACTACGTATCTCTATAGGGATCTAGATACGGAATATAATGAAGGTTCTTGTGGACTTCATTTACCCAAGTCAAGTGGCTCTAGACCACGGAGCGTATTTGCAACGAGGTTGAAATGCTTACTAAAATGACTACTTGATTGGGAAGGGATATGATGAACTAAGCCCACGCGTTTCCATGACAAGTTCCGGATTTGCAATTGTCGCAGTTTATGTTGATAAACATAATTGGAACCCTTGAGAGTTAAGAGAAACCGCTGAACACCTGAAATCCTAGTTTGAGAGGAATGACCTTGGGAGAGAACACGGTTTTGTCTAAATTCAGAACTTGTATACCGTGTCAAGAGACATTTTTGATAAAGTCAAAGATGCACCATGGTCATCCGTAGTCTTGGCCCTAAAAGGGATCCGTTTCGTCCCATGGATGATGACGAAGACGTGTTAATAGCAGAAGTGCTTACTTTCGTCCGAGGAGTCATATGTCATGTTGCTCCTGAGTCTATAAGCCAGATATCAACAAACTTTCTCCTCCCTTCAATAACTGTTGTTGCCTCGCTGTATAAGACTTCACCATCATCTAAGGTACTTGCTATACAACCCTGAGCTCTTGATGACTCAGGACCTTTTCCTTTGGTTTCTTCATTCTTCTTGAGACGCCAACACTCCTTTTTGTAGTGCCCTTTCTTGCCACAGTGATGACACTTGACATTCTTCTTACTTCTGGATTTTGATCTACTCTGACTTTGACTCCCACTGGGGCCACGTTCCGTTGATCTCCCTCTCGTTATCATCAAAGCTTCGGCTTGCTGTGAGCCACCCAATCTATCTTCTTTGCTCTTGTTCCGACTTTCTTCTTCAAGAACCGCAGCTGCAATATCATGGAAGACTAGTATTTCTAGATTGTTGGTTAAGTTGATGATGAGTTGATCATACGAATCAGGTAGACTTTGAAGTAGAATTTCAGCACGTTCACCAGTCTCTATGTTATGCCCCATTGCTGTGAGCTGTGAGAACAAGGTGTTGAGTGTGTTGATGTGGTCAGTCATTGTCGTCGACTCCATCATCCGAAGGGTGTAAAGCTTTCTCTTCAAGAAGATTTTGTTGTGTAGTGATTTGCCTCGTACAATTTTGTGAGTGTATCCCATATCTCTTTTGCCGTCTTCTTCTCTGCCACACTAGACAATACTTCATCGGCTAGTGCTAGATGAAGATTAGCAATCGCATTGCCATCCATCTCGTTCCACTTGCCATCGTCTGTGATCTCCTCAGGCCTATCTCCAATTGCCGCCAAGCAATTATCTTTTCTCAAGACTGCTTTTATCCTCATTTTCCACAATGAGAAATTGTTCCCATTGAACTTCTCTATTTCGTACTTCGTCGTCATTGTTGAAGATGCCTCCTTTCCACTAACTGGATCTGACTATAGCACGAAAACCGGCTATAAACCCGGTGCTCTGATACCACTGTTAGGAACGTTGTGGTATGGGGCACCCAATTACAACTGAAGTAGAAACTATGAAAATGAGTGAAGCACAAGATGATAGGCAAATTGTAGAAGGATTTCACTATAGCAAAAGGATACAACAATTTCTCTTCTGCAATAAGGAGAGCAACAATTGACAACACTCTCTCTCTTATAACAGGAGGAAATACACACTAACAAAGGAAAGACACTTTAGTTTTAGGAGAAATCTCCATTTTCTCTCTAAACTCCACTCCCTCTCTCTCTCTTTGTTTTTACTCACCACAACATGGGATTACAACTCTATAACTCAAGACCTCTATTTATACTAGATAGAGGAGGTTACAACTAGCTTCTTAAAGCTTAAGAAACTTAGCTATAGATGAGTTGTAAATGCAATCTTTACAACTATCCTATGTTGGAAAGCAGCCACAATCTTTGACCTATCAACAACTTAAGTATGAAGTAAGTCACAATCTTTGACCTATCAACAACTTAAGCATGAAGTAAGTCATAATCTTTGACTTATCAAAAACACCATGCTTATCAAGAACTTAAGCAGGAAGCAAGCCTCCATTTTTGACTAATCAAGAAGATCATGCTTATCAAGAACTTAAGCATGAAGTAAGATGCACAAGTGGCTTTACTTCCACAGGGTTGGCCAGACTTCTAGGTTTTACTCTCCTGGCTACAATGACCTGCTGGTTTTCGGATATGAAGGGAAGTCTAGATTTCAGGTTTCCATATTTGATAAAAGCACAATTGAGATCGAGTATCCCGTTAAAGTGCCTAACATTGAAGAAAGTGATGAACATGATGATTCCTCTGTTGAAATCTTGGAGGATTTTCCGCTGTATCTAAGAAAAGCAAGAGAGGCATCTCGACTACCAAGTCCTCTGCCTTGCATGAAAAACAGAACAGTTTCAAGTGGTACTGCAAAAATCAATCTCAGTTTTGAGAAGTCTATGAAAAAGAAAGAGACACATGGGCCCAAATCAGGAAGAAAAAGTACGTAATAAACATTCTCTTTCTACCTTGTTCTATATTTTTTATGTGTATACTGTTATAGCTTGTAATGTGCTTACTAAAACATTCCTTACCAGGGAAAGACCATTTCCCAGTGAAAAAAGAATGGGGAAGCACTTCTAGCACTAAGCGATTCCAAAAACAAACACCAGAGGTTCATTCAAAGGCTAATGTTTTCAAATCTCACAACTGCCCATTCAGAATGGTCATCCGCCCCTCCTATTTCAATCAAAATCTTTTGTACTACTATTATGCTTTCCAGAAATCATTTTCACAAGAATAAAGGCTGATATGCTTGTCCTTTTTTTTTTTTGCATAGATTTATGACTTTGATGGGGATTACTGGGGATGTTGGTCTTTCTTAGTTTGTTACAAACTTCTGTGAGAAACTGCCTCCCAATGCCAAGTAAAATAAGCTTTTATCAGTAAGGAATCCTCCGACTAATGGGGAAACAGGGAATTTACGTACATTTTCTGTTGTGCTGTATAATATATTCCATAGTAAATAACCATGCCTTTATCACGTACATTTACACGTCTGGAGTTCTGGAGATTATTTTTCTTGCTTTTTCTTTTGCTTAGTTATTGAACCACTATATATTACATAGCATTCATGTATTCTCTTTTCACAAATGTGACACTTGAATATGAACAATACCTTCATTGTGTACAAACTGTTAAACTAATCATGTCATGCAAAAATTTCTAGTAGTAATGCTGTATTTTATATTTTTTGCAGGTTGTGATGGCCTCATAATTTCATGCCAGAGCACATTCTGAGACTCCTTCATATCAAGCCTCACAGTAAGTAAATCAAGTGATACCGTACATTGTTATCTGTTTTATGCTATCTCCTTTTGAGGGTTAATTAAGGTGCTGTTTTGAATTCGATCCGGAAATGAGTCATTTATCTTATTAAGTTGAGGCATTGGGTTATTTTTTGAAGAGCCAAAACATCCTATCTAGCATGAACTAAAAACAAGCCATTCAAACTACCAGGTTGAACTCCTTGGGGGGCAAAGTCATTACCATATAGTCCAAATACACAAAGGAGTTCTGTACAAAGTTTTCCTGTATGTCACATCCTGTGTTTCTGCAGGTTTTTGAATGAAATAAGATGAGTCATATATCAGTTCATCATTGTATACGTAAAATATATATTTCTTTGCGTCGTACATTTAAATGATATTGATGCTTCCAATTCTTTAAAAATATTGCGGGCCAACAAAATGAGTAGAGAGAGCCATTTTCCATCTTAAACTCTTCCTATAATAGACCTTTGAAGCAATGCTGTTCTCTTTTGCTCTGGCAGCAGGTAACTTTTGGAGAAGTGAGTAACAAACACTCGTAACTTTTGAGAATTGTGATTATTGGGAACATTGATTTATGGCTCTAGGAAATTCTAGATGTAGGAATTTAAGGAGGATCCTCTTATGTTTCTGTCATGTGCTAGGCAAAATAGTTTCTTAAAATTGATCCACTCTGCATTAGGAGGACAATTTGTCCACAGGTACCAAACTACCAATAACAGAGATAAAGGTTTTAAATATGGAATTGTTCAAATAAATATTTTAAATACAGAGGTAGTCGATCTTAAAATATGGCTGTTATGCATCTGAAGATGTTCAAATAAATACTATAAGCATGTAACAAGTCATCTGGATTTTGAAGACTATTCTTTATTAGGAATCTTCATGACTTCCAAAGCCTTGAGAGTTTTTATCATTATACGACACCTAGTACACAACTTTAGTTAAGTATACCCTGAAAATTCCAGGCAGTATTCGACAAGTGGAATGTTGTCTTTAAACTAAAATTTCTTAATTGTCAAGCAGGGAAGGGCGACTGAAAGTCTACGATGTAGCATTAGTTGGTAGGTATCCTCTTCTTTTCCATTTTCATATGATGAAGTTTTTGAATTTATCTATATCTATTTGACAAGAGAAGCTGATGTTACTGGTATTAAAGCTATACTCCCCGAAAATGAAACTTAAATTGGTAATTAATGATATCTTAGGTAAATATATTCAGCAGCTAATTGCATATGTCATATACATGCATTATCGTACTTTTTGTTTGAGTTCTTATTGTTAAGAGATTATATGCATCTTGTGAAGTTGGCAGCCTATAAAATTGTTATGCCTCTTATTAACTGGTCCTCATTTGTCTCTTTTTTCCTCTTGATTGATTGGCACAAAATAGGTTTAAAATATGTACTCGTACTAGAACATGACCCATAACTTATTTTCAGTTTTTGTTATTTCCTGTGATCTGTCTAGTTTGTCTGTTTCTGGTGTCCCATATTGCTGATATAATAGTTTGACTCCATGCCATGGAACACCAATGATGCTGATTGGGAATAAAATGAAAATTCTGTATATGAAACAACAACTGTTATGGACAAGTTACCGAGATTCAAAACCCCCAGGAGTGTGGTTAAGGTAACAGAACCTAAACCCATTACTTATTTCAGATTTTGATACTTGTTGTCACTGTTTCTTTCCTCTGTTTCTCGTGTCCCAAATTGCTTTAAAAGCTTGTCTTGTGTCCTGGATAATATAATTGAGTCAATGGATATAAGAATAATATTGCTACAAGAAATTATTCGGAGTATATGAAACTAGCAGACCTGAGGCTAGAGGCCAGGGTCAAGTGGGGAGTGAGGAAGTTGAGAAGCAAGTGTGGGTAGCCTTGTGATGTGTGCCTGTAGAGCTAATAGTGAGGCCAGGCAGGAGCAATGTGGTTGCTATGTTGGAAGGCAGATTACCTGTAGGGGAAGCCCAGGATTGAGGCACTTGAATTTTTATAGTTTTATGGTGGAAAATTCACTGGGGCATTCACAAAGTTTACAGGGACGGGGTGCTGTAGGAGAAGAAGTTCTTTCCTATAAGGCAGATGAATTTACATACCGCTGACTGTAGTGAAACTGCAAACACTGCTTGAGTCAATTCTTTGTCTTGCAACTTTCGGAGACAGAGCTCTAAGCTCTTGTTGGACGCAATTTTCTTCTTTCTTTTTATATATTATTTTCTCAATGAATGAGCTCTACGCAGACGTAAGGTGATGTGTTCATGGACTAAGAAAATAGCAAAGTTCATATTTTCTGAAGTTAGATAGGAGTAATATATAATTTGAGTTGTTGTGTCCATGGAAGATGGTCATATTAATTCATTTTGCTATATAAAATGTACTCATTTTGATTCCCTCTGCCTGTTTATTCTCATGGCCTGTCAATATCTGGGATCCATTACCTCTATATACAAAAACAAGATTATGAGGTTAGTATTTGTCTAGGAATAACTAAAGGATCTAGGCATGTGAAACCCTCGAACATCTATTCCAAAGTACTCCTAATGTAGTTAGTAGTTATAAATCTTGTTATTAGTGGAAAAGATATATGTGGCCTGCTTGGAAAAGACTGGCTCTGGATGGGCCTTCTTGTTATTGACATGGTCACAATAGAACATTAGTTATGAGAAAAAAAAAATAGTAGATGGGATCCTGAATAGCATTGTTACAAAAATACATTAGGTATGGAGAACATTATTTAAGTTGCATATATTGACAAGCATTACCTACCTAATTTGGGTAAATTCTATTGTACTTGAGCCAATCGATGAAGATCAATGTATGAAACCTAGCTAGCAAGTCTTCGTCAACAGGTCGTTCATAGGCTTATTTAATATATGGGACTATATTATAGTGTACGTAGAGGGAGTGAAACCCAGCTTCATCAGCTGTTTCAGAGCTGAAGCTGAAACAGCTGATGAAGCAGAACTCATTCCATTTCTTTAACCATTCGTGATTGGTTCGTGGAGTACATTGTACTGATCTTTGGCTACCTTCCATCTTAAGCTGTGTTCTCTTCCCTTCTTTCACTGTCTCAGAACCCATCCATACTCACTCCATTGTTCCAAACTTCACAGCCACCTATCTCGAATTCATTGAGAATTTTGGTGCTTTCTTGGCCTCCAGTAATGGCACTTTCAAGGCCTTTGTGACTAAAGAAAGTTTGTATAGAGGTTCCTACTTCTCTGTCATCCACAGCCTCTAACACTACCATCTGGCAGGGCAACGAAAAAAATACCCATTTCACCTTCTGCTAAGGTTTTACTAACCATCCATGGCCTTAGCATCACCAATGACTCAAACAACGTTGTATGGTCCACACCGTTATTGAACTCTCCGGTTACTGCTCTCCAGCTTTTAGAAACCGGAAACCTGGTCTTAGTTGATGCTCAAAATGTGACTCTCTGGGAGAGTTTTGAGCACCCTACAGATACAGTTGTCATGGGTCAAAGATTGCATGTTGGTAAATCTCTGCTTACATATGCCAAGGGTGATTATAGTCTTACAGTTACCAGTGAGGACCTGGTGCTTCAGTGGAAGGGCCAGACTTATTGGAAATTATCCATAGGGACACATGAGATCAAGTACGCAAGTGTGCCAGTGTCCTTTATGATAATGAATGGAACTGGTTTGTATCTGCTTGGGAATAATGGCTCAGAAGTAGTTTTTCATTTTCTGTTGGAACTCTCAGATATGAGCTTTGCCAAATTGGACTCTAGTGGGACGTTATTCATATCGAATATCTTTGAGAGAATTTGGTTTTCCGACATTGATAAGTGCCAATATCCAGAAGCTTGTGGAAAAAAGGGATTATGCACCAATCAGACGTGTACATGTCCAACTGGTTTCTCCCATGTTGATCCTGAGAAAGACCTTGAGTGTGTGCAACTGAAAGAGACACTGTCTTTGCCTTCTGCTTGTAATCAAAGTGGGGATGGTACCAATGGATTCAAGTCCTCAATTGTTTATTTGAAGCTGGACAAAGGTATGGACTATTTAAGAAGATTAAGAAGAATGAATAAGTAAATAAATAAGGGGTTGCTCTCGCTCGAAATATAAAATGACCTAGCAGAGCGCTCTGCTAGAGTTTGTGGTGCGGCGGCTCTACTTTTGTCGTCGTGACCTATACCTACTCCATTCATGGAGAAAATTTCAGGCTTCAGCCTCTTCATTTGTGTCTTCGTTGTCTTCGGCGGCACTATGTCTGTGGTGAGGAATTTGGGCGCGGATGGGGCTATGTCGGTCGACCAAGCTATTGTTGGTACGGGATTAGAGGTTGGCGGTGCTTTCTAGGAGGAGTGGGATCCGGGTAGAAGCCACAGTGCTCTCTATGGGTCGCCTTGTCCCGGCGGTGCTTCTGTTGCGGTGAGGAATTGGTGGGTGCGAAATAGGGTTTTCCTCTGGCAGGATTGCTTGTCGCTGTCTATGTCGTGCCCCATTTGTGGATCTTTGCTTGGTGGTGTTGGCGACCTTTTTTGGGTGCTCGACGTTCTTCGATGCCATGGTGGTGAGGCAAAAGACGATCCATCGATTGGCAGCTTGATGGGGACTGGGTGTGTCACCGGCGGTAGAGTCGTATACCCGGATGCAGTGGGTTCTGGGAGACGGTCCAGTGGATTCTGGGCTCAAGTTGTTTTGGACTTGGGCCGGAGATGCAGTGGGTGGACAGGAGCAGCACGTTTTGGACCTCCATAGTTTTGGATCCAGGTGGGTTTTGCATATGGTTTCGGATCTGGGATCCGGATGGTCGATGGGCTTGGACTACAACCCATTATTTTTGGTGGGCTGTTTACTTTTTACGATGGCATGGGGCTCCTGTGCTTTACTGGTATTGGATCCAGGACCCTATTCTATGGTATTTGTTCGTGAAAGATTGATTGCCAACATGGCCATGTTTTGACAACCTTGGCCAACTTCGATCTTGAGGTGGGAGAGTGCCTTCATTCCGACGCCAAGTTGATTTTTGTCAATTTGTGCGTTGGAGTTCGATGGGTAGTCAAACCACTGACTACTCAATTTACTACACGGCTGCAATCCGTAGTGTAAAATCAACACTGCGTCTCGACGTTGCTGCTCTGGCATTTTTAAGTTTTTATCTTTCTTATGTAATTTTCTTTTCGTACTTTTTTAATCCCTTACTTATGTCTTTTTTGACATCGTTTCGTTATAATCTTTATTTTCAATAAATGGTTGACCTCCTTTGATTCAAAAAAGGTATGGACTATTTTGCAAATCAGTTCACTGAACCTGTGAAACTTGGTGCAAGTTTATCACTATGTCAATCTCCATGCTCTCAAAATTGCACTTGCTTGGCCTTTTTCCATGGAAAATCTTCTGGTTCTTGTTATCTGGTTGGAAACAATTTGGGTTTCATCATATACAGCTCTAGTAGCCAAGAAGATCGAATAAGGAACATAAAGGCGGTAGGGCCTTGGTCGGGGCAGGAGAACAGTATTCCAGTATTAGATTTGGTAATGATAATGACTATGCTGTTAATCATCATAGTGGTCATGAGACTCATATGGTGGAGAAAGAAAAAGCGTACTAGAGCAAGTGTAGATGTATGGAATTCATCTTCATCATCAGAGCTTGAGATATCCTTTATCCTGGGTTTGCCCATTAGATTTAATTATGAAGAGCTTGTCACCGCAACTGAAAGTTTTAAGACCCAAAATTGGCAGTGGTGGCTTTGGTACTGTATTTAAAGGTACTATACCAGACAACAATGCAGTGGCTGTGAAAAAGATTACAAGTTTGGGAGTCCGAGGGAAGGAGTTTTTAACGGAGACTGCAACAATGGGAAGCATCTACCACATCAATCTGGTTAGCTTGAGTGGTTTCTGCATCCAAGGAAGCCAGTGTTTTCTGGTTTATGAGTATATGAATAGAGGTTCATTGGAGAAGATCCTCTTTGGCAATGGCCCTGTTTTGGATTGGGAAAAAGATATGGGATAGCGCTTGGAATGGCAAGGGGGCTTGCTTCCTTGCACAGTGGATGCAATCCCAAGATAGTCCACTGTGACATCAAACCAGAAAACATACTTCTGCATGATGATTTACAAGTGAAGATATCAGACTTTGGGGTTTCCAAGTTTGTAAGTTACGAAAAATCCAAACTGTTGACGACACTTAGAGGAACTCGGGGATATCTTGCTCCGGAATGGCTTACTAGCTATGGCATCAGTGAAAAAATTGATGTATACAGTTATGGGATGGTGTTGCTAGAATTGGAGAGGGGAAGAAGAAATTGCTTGTTTCAAAGTAGTGGCACCAGAAATGATGACACTGATGGAAATGAAAAATGTTTCAATTCAATCAGTCCAGAAGAAAGAATGGTGTACTTCCCACAACTTGCACTCCAAATGCATAAGAAAATGAGGTATGTGGAACTAGCTGACCCAAGGTTAGAGGGTCGTGTGAGGAGTGAGGAGGTTGAGAAGCTAGTGAGGGTAGCCTTGTGTTGTGTGCATGTAGGACCAACACTGAGGCCAAGTATGACCAATGTGGTAGCTATGTTGGAAGGCAGATTACCTATAGCTGAGCCTAGGATTGAAGCATTAGAATTCTTACAGTCCTATGGTGGAAATGTCTCAGAGGCATCCAGCAAGCTAACAAAAGTGGGATGTGCAGAATAAGTATACTTGTTCGTTTGCCAGAAGTATATGCCTACCACGGATTATAGTGAAAATTCTTAGTTTTTACAAACATGTCTGCTCAGAGCTAAGTTGCTCCATTATCTCTTGTATTGCTTTTTTCAGTGAATAAGATGTAAATGGTACTAGTTCTCTGTAGGGGTTTCAGTGGTTGTTTACATAATATGTCCAGGTTCAAGATGCTAATAAATGCTTCTGCTCCCTTCATTTTTTTCTGTCTACATCGATGTCTCTTGCAAAACGCATACTCCACATTTGTCTACATATTTGTTCAGAATCTGGTTCAGTTGAAATATGGACAAAGTCATAGGAACTCTGCTTCTGGATACAATAGAAGGTATTTCATTAGGAGAATAAAATAAACAGCCAATGAATGACATAATTTCATCTTCTTCTTGATTTATGTTCCACGGCTTAGTACATTTTTATTCTTGTCTTATGAGTAAGCAGATTATGCTTTTTGCATGATGATTTATGGATTATAGTGAATTTGAAATTACATGGATGCTCATACCTTTTCTATCTGAAATAAATATAAATACATATGGAGAAGAGAAAACTTTGGGCCTGTATATTGTATTTTGAAATGTACAGGACTGAGTTCATGTTTTTTTTTTTTTTCTTAATGTCTCAATGTCGCAATGTCTTTGATCGGATAAGTAATTCAAACACTGTATTAGATGTGGAATGTGAATAAAGATTCGACCTTATATACTCCTTTTGTATTGTAACCTGTCATTGAGCATTTGGTCTGAAGAGTCAAACTTTGAATGTGCCATCTTTAACCTCTACAACAGAGAAACAGATCAAGTTCATTTATCAAAATGAGTTGTAACAAGCCTATAATTCTGAATGTGACAGTTTCTTGTGTTGTCTTCAAAGTTTAATTACGTCTGGAATTTTGAATGAGGGAGTGAATTTCTTGTCCTTGCTTCATCATAGTTCTTGCTTTTGAAAGTCGAGTCAGGACTCATTTCTTAACCATTTGTTATTGTTAAAACAGAAAATGTTGTAAAACAGAAAAATTTCTGAGAGAGAGAGAGAGAGTTTGGACACAGAGAATCAGATTGTGTGTCTTATTCATCTCACCATGAGGAGCCTTATATAGGACTACATGGTGTGTACAAAAGGATAATGCTTAATTACAATCCAATCACTCCTACAATCACAACCTATCAATCACCAATCTATAGGGATAGACACCTATTACTCATCATCTATTTACATGATTATCCACAAATATTTACAACACTCCCCCTTGGATATTCCATGTCAATAGTGTTGCATAGGCTGAGCGCTTCTAAGTTGCCTCGTCAAAAACCTTGCCAAGTAATAAAAACCCTGTGGGAAAAAAACAATCTTGGTCGAATGAGAAAAAGAGCACAACGCGCTTGAGTGTGGAGTGGCAGTATCAAGCTTTAGAGATAGGTGAAGTCTTCTTATCAGCACCATAAGTAGGTATAGTCTACGAGAGGGATTGCATTAGAGTCGCTACAACCAAAACCTTGCCCGGTAAACCCAGTGGGAGAAACCCGTTGTCGAAGGGAAA
>JANPXK010000936.1:0-23289 GCA_024704745.1 Rosa lucieae
GCAGAAACCGTACCAATATCGGTGGTGTAGGGGTTGAGAAGATGCTTTCCAGTTAGCGTCTCATCCCGTCCCATCTCCCATCATCTTGGCCGGTAAGTGGTTGTTAAAATTTTAAATTTTTTTTTTTTTTTTTTATATCTCGTACTGGGTAGAGGACGGTTATTGAGTTTGGGCTCTAATTGAAACTTAAAAGACATTGGGTTGAACTGGTATATGGTAATCAACCAGGTTTCTATGAGTTGAGTATGCATTCATTTTTTGTGGATTTAAGATGTTATAGTCTTACCGTGTTAGTCTGGGGAATGCAAGTTGTGTGTTTTTGCCTTCATTGTTGCTTTTCTTCTCTATTCTGTTTGATTTTGATATTGGTTTAACTGGGTTATAATATATCATAACAAATGATCAAGGTGAGGGAAGAGAACAAGAGTTGATAATTTTAGTACCTGGGCAATTTTGGTTCCAATAAATGCTTTGATAATACTGTGCTCGAACAAAGGTGTGTCATTGCACACTTGATTTTCAAAGATCAAACTTTTATGATTGAATTAGAATGCCACCGTCAACCCTTTTTCTTTGATCTTTCTACGTCACCACCTCTTCACAGCTTTTAACTTTATTGTCTTTTGTTGGCCACACTTTGATACGAAGCAGATATTAATAATTAAGTTTCCTTCAATCTACGACACTAGCGCCGCGTTCACTTTATCTTTCTGCTTTGTCAACTCCTTAAGGATTTTAATTTTGATGAACCCTTTTGTGCAAGTATAAGGCAAGGACAGCAGCTGCAGTCAAAGTTCTAGAGTTTCAATTTGAGAGTGAGCCTCTGTCTATTTAAACTCAAATATGTAATAGTGCCCTGCTGAGGTACTTTCTTTTTCCTCAATATTTACTATTTCCAAAACTGGGTTTTTTCTTATTGATGAATGAAGATGGTTTTTTTGTTTTTATCTCTCTGATCGATAGTATTTGATGTATTTGCTTTTTGGGGATGTTTCCTTCTGCCTTTACTTTGGTACCCAGTTACGATTTTCATGCCACTTAACTTTTGTTTTTGGTTTCAACTAAATTTCTGCTTTATGTATTTGTTTTTGTTTTCGGTTTCACTTTGGTTCCATAAATGGTGGTCTTTCCCATAATTGCAGGTTACTTTAGATTAAAGCATTGTTTCCTTTATCATAATGTTATGATAGTTTTGTCTTGTTTGTATTTATGTGTTCTGTAACTTCAGTTTAACCAATGTTATGGCTTATGGGAGCTGGCACTCCTGGCAGGAGTAGAATCAGCATATAGAACGAACAAGTATTCTGGTATCTAGTCCTCCGGTGGTTGGCTTCTTCTGTTTTACACAGGTCATATTTTGCCTTTTTTAATTTTCTCTACCTTTTCAATTGGGTTAACAAATTCTAAACTGTGACCCTTGATTCCTAGACCCTAAATATTTTCTGTTACAGACTGCATCAGGAGATGTGATACTTTTCATTTATATGCAGTAGTTTTCAAGTGGAACTGGAACAGATGTTTGGGGATTGTATGGAACGTGGCACAAAATGAAAGGAATGTGCTCTGAGGCTTTGTTAAAGAAAGTGAGATTGTACTAGGTATCTCTTGCTCTATCATACAGATATAATTTATCACTATCGTGACTCCTGTTCATGGATTCATACATTTTTTTTCTTCACTTTTTCAAAGATTCATTTCTTTATAAGTAGGATATGCTCTTCTTTACTTACTAAAATAGCTCTCCTAGTTGTTAGTTGTAGCTATTCAGCGATTTTCTTTTTAGTGCATCTTTTCTGTGAGTAAATTGGGAATTGTTGGATCTTGGCATAGTTGAGTGAATTGAGATGAAAGAATTCTCAGTGAAAGCTTGTCCCTTTTATTGAAGAGTTACAGACAAATTCAGGGTTGTGTTCTCATTAATTTCAAAAATCAAAACATGGGTAATTTCCTGCACCGATGTATATTGTTGAGAGTAGAGGCTGTTCACTAATGAGCAGCGCATAAGATGGTCATTTCTTGTCTAGTGCATAGTATTGCATGGAATACCTCTTTCTCTTATTCAATGGATGTCTATTTCTGACACATAAAATAGCATCTGTTTGCTGAAACTTACACTGAATCATGAATGCTTGGCAATTAAATGCAGATATATTCAATGTAGGAACATTAACATGTAAACTTGTGTTTAATTCAATGTTTGCACTGATGGCATGCAAGAAAGTTAGCTACTCGAGGTTTAATAATTTCCTCTGAGTTGCGATGAACCACCTCTTGTTACTTGCCTCATTCCATAGAGATTTGCATTTATAGTTTTATGTACTTCACTTGCAAATTCTTGCTTTCGCAATTCAACAATTTTGGTCAGACTCTATAATGCAAATAGCTGTTAGTATTGCAAACATACAAACAATGAGATGTGCCTATTTTTTTCAGGTGATGTGTCTGCACATTGTGAAAAGCATGACAGGAATATGACCTTAAAATGCAGTCAATGCACCTATTGCAGCCTATGATCAGTTTGTTCTGGTTCTATAATTACAAGAGATCCACAGACGGGGAAGTTTTTAGAAATGAGATGGGGGAATTAATGGGTGCTTTCTAAACACCATATAAGGATTTTTTCTCCTTTGACAATGGAGTTTGATGGCCTGAAAAGTAGGTATCTGATTAGCCTTTGAAGTTGAGCTTGATAGTAGAGTGGCTGGTAGCTTGGTAGTCTCTAATGAGATGTGCTGACAGAGAGTGGGATGATAATAGTGTTGTTCTAATTTTATCAGACAACCCCAAGACCCCAGAGGGATCTAAAAGTGCTGTTGAAGAATTGTGGTGCAACCAAGGTCTGCTTCTAACTGAGGGAATGCAACAAAGTGGTTCATGTGTTGGCTAGATTCATAGTGAAGGAATGTATTAATATCTTTTGTATTGAAATTGGGCCGGGCTTATGTGATTGATAAATATCAATGCTAATATTTGTAAGTTTGTAACATTTCTTATGATCAATGAATGATTACCTATTCGTTTGAAGAAAAAAAAAAGGGGCTAAATACTAATTAGCATCCTGTGGTTTAGGTCCAAAATCAATTCAGTCCCTGGACTTCTAATTTCATCAAAAAATCTCTGCACTTTCAATTTTGATCTAATAGGTCTAATTCGTTAATATTCTGTTATGAGTTCATATTATAATTGGATTATTTGTTGAAAAACTATTTATTTTTATTAGTATGACTCACTTCTAAATTGACTATGCAGACCACCTCGACACCACATTATAAAACATAGGCCATATATGAGCCACATTAACAAGTTAAATAACTCAATTGTCGGAAAACTAACAAATTAGACCTATTAGCTTAAAATTGAAAGTACATGAGTGTTTTTGATGAAATTAGAAGTTCAAGGACTGAATTGATTTTGGACCAAAACCACATGATAGTAATTTGTATTTAGCCCAAAAAAAAATGTGTAAGATTTAAGAGAACGATAGCTGTTTTATAACCACAGGAATTGCTAAATTTTCTTTTCACAAATGTCAAAGCATATGATCAAATTGCTAGTCATGGCCAGCACCTTTTTGCAGCAAAAATGCGGAAGATAATGTTCCTCTGATACTAGATAGTGATTCTCAACACTCAGCTAGTTACCAAAAAGCAATGTTGTCCCATCTATCAATTATAGACTACATACAATTTTTTCACGTATAAAAACATATCGAGCCTATTGACATTGGCCTCTGTTTTTCTTGCAGAAGTCAGAGAGGATAAAGCAAGTTTCAAGCTCAATTGATGACTGCAAAATATGAATTGACATCAGTAGCCATCTTCCCTGCCTCTTTACCCGTCTTTTACTGCAAAGAAATCATAAAAATAAAAAAATGAAGAAAATGTACCTAAATGCAGCTGTCACTTCTCAAAGCAAGAAGCAAAGAAATTATTCCAAATTGAGCAATTTTTGGCCACTCAAATGAACACACAGATACACAAAGATAGCTTCCCAGTAAAGGATTACTCCAAAATCCCTAGTGTTTACATTTTCACAAACAATCAAACTCATAAGAATCTACATTAAATCTACATTGCCATGACAATTTGATTTAGGATCGATAATGCTAGAATCAAATACACATGTTTCTAACAAAGACCAAACTTCGCTAAGCTGGGATACACATCCCTGTATAGAGGAAACTATTGATTAATTTGTGATTATGCTGAGAGATATCATAAATTGTTAAAGGCTAGTTTATGGTTAGGGAACAATCCATCTCAAGCATGTTGAGAATTTCACTAGAGCAAATTCATCAATGTACAAAATATTAACAGGAGATAGAGATTACAAAATCATATGGAAAACAAAGCTGAGGTCATTTGTATAAAATTACACCTCTCCATGTCCCACTGTACTCTGAAGAGGAAAACTGAAAAGCAAAAATAAATCTTCTTTTGCGACAATTAATTCCACATCAGGGAGAATGCAACTACATGTTCGCTCAATGAGCGAACAATCACCTCATAATCCCAGAGTGAAGTTGATGAAATCGCTGGTGCTGAACTCCTCCACACTCACCACTTGCTTAAATTTAACCTAGACCAAATTATGAAAGGGAAATCTGATGGGTGATGGGTGTCGAGTAAAGGGAAGCTGCGGACAAAGAAGTGGAGGTGAAAGGTGAGAGGTGGAAAACCTGACGGCGGATCGGGTTAGCTAAGAGGAATTGGGAGGGCTTTAATGAGTATACATGGCTGGGGAAACAATATGGTGGGAATCTTAAGTTTAATTTCAATTTTGGAAGGGCTCTTTCACTTTGGCCGTCATTTTTCTTTGGATGGAGGCGGGTAAGCTTCCCTCCCCATGGAATTTGCAAATGAATACGTGTCATGAAAACCCTTTTGCTTTAATAATTGCAAAATTAATTAAATTGTAATCTCTACTAATACTATATATTATTCACGACTATAGATTTTTTTGTCAAATAAATAAAAAAGAAGATTTTTATTTTCAGACAATAGGGTTTCTCATATCAAATGTAAAAATGAAAAATAAATAAAGTATAGAACTATATTTTAGGAATTTAGCTGGGTCATTTTTTTAGATAGTAGGTTTTGTCGGTGGATCAACCTTGTCCATCAAGGATGTAAATGAAATTTTATAATAAAATCATAATAATGCTACAGCTCATATAGGTATACATTTCCTTATTACCAATGAATATAGTAGGCAATACTAATAGGCGTATAAAGATTTAGTGTGATCTGAGAAATAAAAATGTTCATAGTGGATCCGACCTGACCTCTCCAGACAGATTCAACTTGACATCAATAACAAGTAACAGAGCACAGGAATGCAGAGTCCAGCATTGATCCTTCAAACTTATAGATAGACTAATAGTAAGAAAATATGCAAGAGTGAGACAAAACAAAACAGAAGAAGCTTCATAGGCAACATGATTTCACAGTGCAGTAATCCAGATACAAACAAAGCCATGAACTAAGCCTAAATCCAGATACAAACAAAGCCATGAACTAAGCCAATAATCTGGCCCAAAGCAACTATCACACAATTCAATTAACTAAGCCAAACACTAGCACTACCTAAAACCCACAAACTTTACAGTAACTCATCCACGTCCTCACATTTTTCACCTAACCAAGCATAAATGTAAAAACACCACAGTAAAAGACAAATCTTTCACAGCTCAATTTAGTAATCCAGACACATTCCAAAACCCAGAAACTCAACATTTCCAAAAACGAATCTGACCAAATAGAAAACGAATTTTAACCCAAAACATTGAACAATGCGAATTCAAAACAAACCAAAGCAAACGCTTATTGGAATCAAAGCCCAAGAGTAAGCAGAATTCCGAAGCAGTAGAAATCAAACCCAAAGATCATTTAAGAAATCAAACGCAGACCCCAAAAACAAAATGCATACCAATACAGAACTCACACAGATCAACAAAAGCAAAAATGCGACTCCATCATTCAAACCCAGAACCAATGACACACACGGAACCCCCATAACAGATTACAATATGCAATACCCAGATACAAAAACTCCACGGAATAGACGAAAACGCAAAGCAAAAGACTGATTCAATACCTTGAGAAATTGGGCGCGCAGCAAAATCCCAAAACCATAAGAAAGCGAAGACCTTTGGAGAAAGGAAGCAAAACACAGAGAGAGGAGAGAGAGAATTGGGTTTTGGCTGCTGTGCTCTCGGTTTTTGGAAGGCTTTTAACGGTTCCGACGGGTTCAGCACGCACGGCTTCTCAGCTTCATCAACGCCATCCTCTTTTGCATTCACAAAACCCTTAACTTCCTTTCAAACAAAAACCCAATTGCTTTCCCGGAAAACCCACGAATCGTTTTGTGTTCAAAGATTGGATTTTGGTTAAAGAGCGGAAAAGGAATGGTTTGGTTGTGAAGTCTGAGTGGTGAGAGGAGAGAAAGAACAAAAGTGATTTTGGGTCTGAGAAAAGTGGGGGTTTGGAGAATTGGAGGGGGAAAGGATAATGTTGTGGTTGCTGATGCGCCAGTGAGGAGGCTAAAAAACGTGTTTTACCCTAACGGCACCGTTAACTGGAAAATGACCTTCAGCCCCACTTTGACTCATTCAGTGGTTTTCCTTGCCCCACGTCGCCCCTCACAATGGCTGTAAGTTACAGCCTGCGTATTCCAGAACTCCTCCAATAAGGTGTACCTTGTTTCTCTTTAAAATGAGGAAGAGTCTGCAATGAACCAACTAATCTAGACCGACAGATGCCGTCAGCCGTTACATTGACCGCGTCAACTCGCGACAGGAAAAAATGAAACTGTAAAGTATCAAGTTAGCATAGGGGCTTTTAGGGGAGAAGGAGAAAGGCACCTCCATCGAGAAAAGGAGATAAACTTCCAAGACAAAATAGTAGTCTCCGTTTTAAATATTACAATGATTCTTTTCTCAGCTTTACCCCATTGTTTTTCATTTTAAGTATTACAATGATTTACGTTCATCTATATTTTGCTTTTCGAATTCAATTCTGTGCATAGCTTGTGGGTGATTGATTATATTTGGTTTTTGGTTTCCCTATTGAATTCCATTCTGGGGATTTATTCTAGTTGCATAGGCTAGTTAACCTCTATTCAAATGCACACATAAACCGAGGCTTAATATTATGGGAAAAATGCACCAACAATGTCCGGACACTGTGAGGACTGTCAAAATGATACCTGAAATTACAAAGTTATCAATCTGATACCTGGACTCATTTTTTCGTATCAACATCATCCCTTCGACCAAATTCCGTCACGGAACCGTTAAATTTTACATGTGCCACACACGTGAGTCACTTAATGAAGACAAAAAGACCGATTTAACCTCATTTTTCTTTCTTTCTTTCTTTATTTATTTCTTTTTTCTTTCTTTCTTTCTTTCGTTCTTTCTTCTTCTTCTTTTTTGGTTACTTCATCAAGATTCAAATCATCTCAGTAGCGGGCCATTTCGGCTACGTCATGGCCTTGAAGAACACCGGCGCCGCCTTAAGCGATTACGACCATGGTGAATCACAGCAGACACCTCATCACCCTGCTCCGCCTGTCGAACTACTCGTCCAAGTTCAACCCCGCCGCAGCCGCCGACGGCTTAGCCACCACCACTCTCGTTCTCTCCTCCGACCCCCTTGTATACAACATTGATCAGAAACTCAGACCCCGCCAACCCTCCACTCTCAAATCACAACTCCAATCCCACCCCGCCATTCTCTCCCAATATGCAACACCACCTCCACACCATCAACAACCACATGAACAACCTCTCCGTCATTCCCGACATATGCAACACCACCTCTGTCATTCCCGACACGAACAACCACACATACAGAAACTCAACAACCCCTCCATCAAATTATAAGATCCAATTCAAATTCAAATCACCAATAAAACTCATCGAACGAAACACAGCACACAAAAGTGATCTATACCAATCTCAAACCCATTGGGCAAGCATATATTCAATAATTTGCAATCAATTTGAGTACCTTCTGGAGCTGATTGTAGCTGACATCTTCGCGATGCTTGGACCAAAACCCATTGGGCGAAGAGAGAGTGTAAATGGGTGAAGCCCCATCACTGAATTGGTCGTCCCTCTGAGCTAAGCCGGGGATTTTGGGTTCAACCCCATCTTCTTGCAGCCGTTATGCAATCATCCAATATCATCTTCGTATCAGATTTGTACACAAATCCCTCCTCACTAAGCTTGGTAGAACCCCAGCCAATTTGCCTCTTTGGTAAATCCAAACACCTGAAAACCCAATTCCAGAAAATCCTATTAATCTTGAAATTTAGTTCGGGCTTTAAATTGGCAACAATTAGAGAAAAAAAAATTGGTACTTACTCTTGCTTCACTTCAAGTTCTGGATAATGTTGCTGATAGTAACTAGCAATTTGTGCAGATGAAACATAGGATCTTGTGCACAGAAACCTACCATTTATTGAAGGACTCTCCATGCAGAAGATATGAGCATCACAAACATCATCAATATGGACTATTGGAATTTTCCCTAGCAATTCCTCTGAGAATCTCAGACAATTGTACTCATTTGCACTATTTGTAAGCTGAGAAACTAAACAAGCTACAGTTACAGGCGTGAATGATGGAAGTGAGTCCCCTCCCACAAGACCACAGGCCAAGCTCACAATCTCAAGTCCACTTCTTTTGTTGCGATACACATAGCTCAAGATTTCTTTCTCTGCCAGTGTCTTTGAATCTTCATAGTCCTGCAATTGAAAGATTTTAGTACACTAATTTTCAACAATGACACCACCTAATTTCACTTTGGACTAGCATATTTCAAAAGTACAAGTCAGAAACAAAGCTATATGGCACATTTGCCTCAATTTTGATTGATCTAAGAAACTTGGGTACCTTGAGGAAGTCATTAGAACAAGCAACTGTGAGATCTAGAGGAGTCCAACATGTTTCATCCATTCAAAGGCCAATTACGTACATGTTTCATCCATTCAAAGGCCAACATGTTTCATGCAATGATATGTAAAAGTAAAAGAAAGTACCCATTCAAAGGCCAATTACGTACCTGGGAGTTTGGGGTGTGAAGCAAGGGAGTTGCTACATGGAAAACAAATTCACATCCTTCAATTGCCTGCTCAAACGTAACTGGATTATAGAAGTCAGCTTCAAAAAGCACTAGCCTTTCATCAGAATCAGGAAGGCACTTCAGAAGGCTCACCTTCGAAACATCATCTGTAAAAATATTTCACAAAATATCAGAACTGGTATATATGATTACAGAACAAGCTAGAAACATAAAGGCAGATCGAGAAGGAAATTATATGATCGAGTACCCAAGTTTCTGAGTGTTGCATGGACAGTGTATCCCTTCTCTAAAAGCTTCTTGACAAGCCAAGAGCCTATGTACCCTGCACCTCCTGTAATACAAACCTTGCAGCCATTACTCTTCCCCATAGAAATTCTCTGAGATCCAAGTTTCTAAAGTCCTTTATCTCATCTGCGTCAAAACTACTCCTTAATTACCTTTAATAGAGTAGAAGACCGGCCCCCCGATGATGCACCGATTGCAATAAATAATGTCTACAGATGTTTGTTTCGGCAATGTGATGATATGCAGCTTGTTTCATTCTAGTGTTGCCTGCAAGAAATTTGAAATTTGTTTTGACCTGTTCTCTAGGAGAATCCCTTGAGTGTAGGACTTGTTAGTCATTAGCCGTTGCATATTTTTCTGCTTTGTTTGTTGCTGTATTTGCTATTTAAGCAATCATTCAGTCAATCAAATCACTACTTTGAATTCCACAATCTTCTTCTATAGTATTCTATTAGTCAAGTTCAGTTTGTAACATTTTGCAGTTGCATAGAAGTGACGTCTGCAAGATTTCAATTCCATTGGGTTTTCATACTGTTGTCGAATTGGAAATAGAGTTGAGGAGGTTGCTTGCTGCTGGATAAGGGAAAAATTCTATTCCGTTGGTAATCTTCAATCCAGTTTACAACTATTTGTTCTTCGGTTAACTGTTCAAGGTTTTTTTTTTTTCTTTTTTTTTTTCCTTTCAAAAGATTACGGAGTTTCTCATTTAATTGATGTTTACCTGTGGTTTTGGTGAATATTGCAGGTATCTGCTCTCCTTAATTTAGCAGTTGGAAAAGTAGCGGAAGTGTTAGAACCACAGAAAAAGTTCAGGTAGTTGATAATCATTCTATATGTCATGGTTCGTTTGCTAATACTTGAAAATTTATGTATTTTTAAGAGAAAGATTGCATGCATCGATTACCGAAAAGAAATGTACTTAATCAAAACTAATGTCATAATCAAAACTAATGCCAAATAGATTACTTCCTAGATTGCAGTATAATAAAGTAGTGAAGGATATGCACGTAATTTATTATTTATTGTTTATTTTTCTACTTTGTTCATTGTGTATTTGCTATTTAAGCAATCCTTCAGTCAATGAAATCACTATGTTGAATTCCACAATCTCTTCTCTAGTATTATGTTAGGCAAGTTCAGTTTTTAACATTTTGCAGTTGCGTAGGAGTGACGTCGGTTTTGGTTTCAATTCTGTTGGGTTTTCATTCTTTTGTCGAATTGATAATAGAATTGAGGACGTTATTGTGGGAAAAGGGCATAATTCTATTCCCATTTAATTGATTTTTGTTTAAGTATACTGTAGGATTGATGAGAGAGATGAGAGAGTGTTTTCTATTATTGAGAATAGGAGCCCTATATATAGGGATTACAAAGTGCTAGTTCTAATATTACAAGGAATACCAATCCGTGTAGGATTGGGAAATCTAGAACCTTCTCTCCTATTCCTTCCTAGTTGATAAGGCACACTAAACTTGATTTTCCTTCAACACTCCCCTTGTGCCGCTCAAACTTGGTGGTGACGCTTCATCCGTTGCCTCGTTAAAAACCTTGCCAGGTAACAAAAAACCCTGTGGGACAAAATAATCCTGGTCGAAGGACAAAAAGAGCACAACACGTCCTTCACTCTTCGAGATCGAACATGTAGACTCATAACTCCCCCTGATGTCGATATCTCCCCTGATTGCTACAATCGTGGGAGTTCGGATAAACTTTCTCAATCCGATCTCTTCACATGTTTCTCGAAGGTGGATTTAGGTAACGACTTAGTGAATAAGTCCGCTACATTATCCTCTGATCGGATTTGTTTCACTTTAATCTTTAGAAGTGATTGTTGTTGATTATAAAAGAACTTGGGCGATATATGCTTGGTGTTGTCGCCCTTGATGAAACCTAACTTCATTTGTTCAATACAAGCTGCATTATCCTCATAAATGCATGTAGGTTCATCTGTGGTAGACTTCAAACCACAACTTCCTTGAATATGTCGAATCGCAGACCTTAGCCATATACATTCACAAACGGCTTCATGTAGAGCAATGATTCGAGGAAGTAGCAACAAGGGTCTGTTTCGTAGACCTCCAAGATATCGCAGTGCTTCCCATGGTAAAGACATAACCAGTTTGGGAGCGATCTTTGTGAGGGTCAGAGAGGTACCCTGCATCAGCAAAACCCATCAAGACATCATTGTCGTTTTGATGGAGGGGGGATAGGGTGAGGCCGGCCACCCTTGATGGTGGTGGCGGCATTGGCAGCAACATGACCGGCCACTATGTTGTGGTGGACGGCGGCTTCATGCCTAATGGGGTCCGATCCCATTCTTCCGTCATTCCTTTTCTCTCTGTAGGGATAAAATAGGCCCATATCAATCGTACCTCCTGGGTATCGAAAGATTGTCTTTTCACCAATTCAATGGCGGCGTGTTGGCGCAGAGCTATGTCTAGCTAACAAGTTCACTGCGAATGAGATATCCGGTCTTGTGCATTGAGCTAAGTACAATAATGCGCCTATTGCACTTAAATAGGGCACTTCGGCCTCTAATGCTTCTTCGTCCTCATCCTTTGGACGAAACGGATCTTTTCCGGGCTCAAGACTACGACCGATCATGGGAGTACTCACAGGCTTTGCTTTATCTTCATTAAAGCGCCTTAGGATTTTCTGAGTATATGCAGACTGATGGATCAAAATCCCATCACTACGGTGCTCGAGTTCTAAACCGAGACAAAAACCGTGTCTTCCCAAGATCTTTCATCTCAAATTCGGATTTCAAGTATTTAGCAGTTTTCTTCAACTCATTAGAGTTCCAATTAGGTTCATGTCATCGACATAAACTGCTACGATTGCAAATCCGAACTTGTTCTTTTAATGAACACGCATGGGCATATTTCATTGTTAATATATCCCTTCCCAATCAAGTAGTCACTTAGACGGTTATACCACATCCGTCCGGATTGTTTTAATCCATATAAGTGAGCGTTTTAATCTTATTGAAAAACGCGCTCCGTGGTTTAGAGCCACTTGATTTGGGTAATTGAAGTCCATCTGGAACCTTCATATATATCTCTGAATCTAGATCCCCATAGAGATATGTTGTAACCACATCCATAAGCTGCATGTCAAGTTTTTCGGAAACTACCAAATGACAAGGTAGCGGAACGTTATACCGTCCATTACGGGAGAATATGTCTCCTCGTAGTCGATTCCAGGGCGTTGTGAGAAACCTTGCGCCACAAGGCGGGGGCTTTATATCTTACCACCTCATTTTTCTCATTACGCTTTCTAACAAAGACCCATTTATGGCCAACAGGCTTTACACTTGGGGGTGTCTGCGTTACAGGCCCAAATACTGTCTTTGTTAGTGAATCCAATTCAACCTGGATCGCATCTTCCATTTAGGCCAATCTGCTCTTCGTTGACATTCTTCAACAGAGCGAGGTTCGTTCGATATCATATTCTATAATCCCTTTCGCAATATGATATGCAAATGCATCATCAATCGCCATAGAATTTCTATCATCATCTCATGTACACTAGTGTAATTTGTGGAGATCTCTCTATTCACTGGAGTTGGTTCTGACATTGGAGCGTCCCCCAATGATGTCTTGGACATAACCATAATCCGGAATATTCTCATGAGATGGATTATTTAATCGATGATTAATGGATTCATTCTGTGCCAAACTCGCTTTCTTTCTTGGGCGAGAATCATCGAACCTATGGGCCTCCCGCGCTTCCTGGCAGAGCCGTGGGCCTAGCCATAACGTCACCATCATTGAGAGATGGGACGTTGGCGCCCATGCTCATACATTCTTGAGTTGGCGTCATGTCCTCTACTTTTAGGGACATCAATCCTTGCAGGCACGTTTGCAGCAGGTGTGTGTGATCTCGTCACTTAGCGATATCAGAAAATGCATCAGGCATCGATTCTGCTACGTTCTGAAGATCGAGAATTCTCCGCACTTCAATTTCGGACTGTGCGGTTCGGGGATCAAGATGAGACAGAGTGGGGACAGACCACGACAATTCCGGTCGTTCCTGTTGAACATTGATTTTCTTATCTCCCCCTAACGATGGGAAGACTGTCTCATCGAAGTGACAATCCGCAAATCTTGCGGTAAAGAGATCGCCTGTCAAGGGTTTCTATGTAGCGGATAATCGTTGGAGAATCATAACCAACGTAAACGCAAATCGTCGTTGAGGACCCATTTGGTGCGCTGTGGAGGCGCAATTGGCACATAAACTGCGCACCCAAATATGCGTAAGTGTGAGACATTGGGCTCATACCCAGTCACCATCTGGGACGCAGAAAAGGGTTGAGTGGCAGTAGGCCTGGCCTCAGACGAATAAGCACAGCTGCATGCAATATTGCATAGCCCCAAGCAGAAATAGGGAGATTGGTGCGCCATTACCAATGCCCCTAGCGACCATTTGTAGTCGTTTAATGGCGGCTTCTGCGAGACCATTTTGGGTGTGAACATGAGGAACAGGATGTTCAACATCAATCCCAATGGACATGCCATAATCTTCAAAAGTCTTTGATGTAAACTCTCCAGCATTGTCTAATCTTATAGACTTAATAGGATGATCAGGGTGGTGAGCCCTTAACTTAATTTTTGTGCTAGGAGTTTAGCAAATGCAGCGTTCCTTGTGGACAATAGCATGACATGTGACCAGCGTGTCGATGCATCAACCAATACCCATAAAATATCGAAATGGCCGCATGATGGTTGAATAGGTCCACAAATATCACCTTGGATTCTTTGCAAGAATGGTATATTTTCTTTGGTGTCCTTTGCATAGGATGGTCTCGATCCTAACTTTGCTAAAGAGTAGGCTTTGCAGAACGATGATGGGATTTGGAAACAACCAATGAGGATTTGGTTGAGCCATGAAGTCACAAGTGACTTAGAAGTAAAAATTGGATACAAAGGAGCCTTGGTGGCGTCAATGCCACCCTGAGGCCGCAGGGGGAAGGCGGCGCCGGCCAAGGATGGCCGGATTTGGGGGTGAACGGCGCCGTGAGGCGCAGGGGCTCCTTCGGTGTCCAAAAACAGAGTTTTACTTCTTTTTGTTCTGAAAAAGGGATGTCCGTGTGAAGTCTTTAATATACGGATCATCATGTCACGACCTGGGTGTCCCAAACGGTCGTGCCAAAGCCTATATGTGTCGGAATCCCATAAATCATCTCTCATAACATGATTGGATTCAATTACTCGAATAGTGGTTGCATACAACCCACTAGAGCGACACATAAGTTTCTCTAAGACTCGTTTATGTCCGTAGTCATTAGAGGTAATGCAAAGGAACTCTTGTCCATTCTCACAATGCGTTTCCGCATGAAAACCATTGGCTCTTACATCTTGTAAGTAATAAAGTTCGAGAAGTAT
Source organism: Rosa lucieae (assembly GCA_024704745.1). NCBI lineage: Eukaryota > Viridiplantae > Streptophyta > Magnoliopsida > Rosales > Rosaceae > Rosa > Rosa lucieae. The sequence goes on from JANPXK010000936.1 coordinate 14,759, forward strand.
GTCCATGACATCAGATAAAATAAATCGATACTTTATTAATAATAGCCAATGATTACATCAAAGTTTCTTGACCAAAATCTAATCCAATATAAAAATCAAACCGTAGACAAATCGTAGTCACTCAATCCTTTCGGTAATTTCAATTTAGTTGTGACCAGGTAAGGTAAGGCGAGATTTTGGTGGAGCGTTGCTCACTTTTAAAACCGTTCTCTCAGATCCAACCTTGCCTAGACATCACAAGTACTCTTGAGTACGCCTAGAGGGAAAGAGTTAATACAATAAGTCATTTTATTGATTTAAGGCATAATAGCCATTACATAATTCTTGGAAAAATAAAAGACTAAATAAAAATCTGCGGCATTTTGTCTTCATCGCCAGATTTAAAGTCTTTGTGATCTCGAAGTCTTGATCACCATGATGCGACTACCTCCGTAGGTACATTGCAAATTCAGGTCCATTGATCAGACGTTCCATATCAGAAATAGACACCATGAAGAGGATTCTCCCTTGATTGAGGCGCATTGGCGCAATATGCATAGTCCCTAGGACTGGTGGCGTTGGAAAGTGGTGCCCATGGCCAAAGTTGGCTCCATGGTTTCCAACCCTATTTCCCTCAAAATCACGCCTACGGTCGTGAGTTGTCGCCTTGAGCGATTACCTTCTTGAGCATTTCGATCGTATGGATCATGACGTCTATGGCGACTTTCTCTAGCCATAGGATGATGCTCTTGATAGCTATCTTGAAGCCTATCAAATCTTCTTTGCACAAGTTCATTGCCATGTCTTTCAGCAGTGGCCATAGCTTCAATAAGCTGTTGGAAACTTGTGATCCGTCTTGCATTTACATGAGTCCGGAATAAGTCAGAGGACCTCATAGCATAGACGGGGAAGGTATTGAGGGTTTTCTCAATCAACTGGTCTTCTGTGATCATCTTTCCACAGAGACGCATCATTACTCTGATGCGGAGGGCTTCCGAATAAAATCATGACCGTGTCAAATTCAGAGAAGCGAAGATCTTTCCATTCTGCTTCTGTATTCGGAAGTATGGAGTCACGAACATTGCCATATAGTTCGCGAAGCACATGCCAAAGCTTTATGGCGCTATCCTCATTTATGAACTCAAACTGTAGGTCACTATCCATGTGACGTTTCATGAAGGCAAGTGCCTTGGAATTATCTTTCTCAGTTTGAGGGTCTGGAGCTGTTTCTATAGGACAAAGCTCTTGGATAGTATGCAATAAATCACGGGCAATAAGGTGGATCTCGACATCAGTGACCCAAAATAAGTACATTTTGCCTGCATAATCCAATGGAACAAAATCGAGTTTGTTCATGTTTGACATCCTGAAAGATGAAACAAGAACAAGTTAGTTTCGGAGTCAATGCTTCCACGAAAACTAATATAAATAAGATTTCCGAGCTATGCTACCAAGAAATCTATTTCCAGAATAATTGGATTAGACCGAAACAATGATGTTTGTATGGTCAAAATAGATGCTCACGAACGCTCTTAGTCCGTAGCATACGAACGCTCTTAGTTCGTTAAATCGATGCTTACGGACGCTCTTAGTCCGAAGTCTTACGAACGCTCTTAGTTCGTTAATTGCGTGAATCCCCACGATTCCGCTTTTCAAGAATCGAACCCACGTTATAAGAAAGGTGGGATGTAGAAGAAGGGAGGTTTTCAAGTCCCCGAGAAAAAGAAGAAATATTTGAATTATAGGAACTTCAAAACTTACTCTTGAATACTTACTTGGTGAAAATTCGGAGCAGATTCTGTTCTGAACAGCTTGTACCTCGATTGGTGTACAGATCTCAATATGACTCCGATAAGGCTGAAATTCGGAGGTTAGATGGAAGAGACAGAGACGAACAACTTTGATGAAGAAAGTTTTTCGATCTGAGCTTCGAACTAGACGTTTGAGGCTTGCAAGAAGACGGATGTGCACAGGAACGGGAAAAAGATGCAGTGGGTGTGCGTTGGCTTGTTTTGCCAGCAGGGATGCTTCGGTGGCAGCAGGCTGGAACGCAGGGCTGCAGGAAGGGGGCAGCGGGGGCTGCTGTGCAAGGTTGCAAGCACACGGGCGCTCGGGCTGCAGCGAAGGCTCGGCTAGCTCGGGCTAGGGGCTGCTTTGTGAATGAGTTTTGGTTTTCTGTTTTGTGGTTAGAGTCGTGCTGATAACGTGTTTAAGTATACTGTATTTGAGAGAGATTGATGAGAGAGATGTGTTCTATTATTGAGAATAGGAGCCCTATATATCTAATTACAAGGAATACCAATCCGTGTAGGATTGGGAAATCTAGAACCTTCTCTCCTATTCCTATTCCTAGTTTGATAAGGCACACTAAACTTGATTTTCCTTCAACAATTTTTACCTGTTTTGTTGAATATTGCAGGTATCTGCTCTTCTCTATTTAGCATCTGAAAAGTAGCAAAAGGAGCAGAAGTATTAGGGGGTAGAAAAAGTCAAGGTAGTTGATAATCATTCTATATGTCATTGTTCGTTTGAGTAGGTGTTTTGCATTTTACATCCCCCTTTGAGATATATGCTATTTTTTAAATTAATTTTTTATTAAATAAAATGAATGAGAAGTTGAGAAAAGAACTTCATCAAGGAGCATATTCAGTAGACTACCACTAGTATTATGTGGAATGCCAAATAAACTACCAAAGAGAGTAAATTTTTTCATGTTGACTAAAAATAGAAGAGAGGTTGAAAATAGTGAAACTAATATAGTAACAACTTACACATTTAACACACACACCTTTCAGAACTACATGTAGAATATTAAAAAAAATAGAATCCAGAATAAACAAAAAAAACTATGAATTGTTAAAGTAAAATGACAATTGGAATTGGTCTACTCATTTCATTTCATAACCCCTTTATATAGGGAGAGAATTACAATGGAAAGAACAATTACAATGATGACATTAACTACTGATTGGTTCGTAATCTATGCTGATTGATGTTAATCGGTAATTGCTTGATTCCCTCTCCGTCAATCACTTAGACGAAGGCACACAATATGTTTTTCCTTTAACACTCCCCCTTGTGCCAAGTCAAAGACCAAATGGTGCATGAGTTGTTGCCTCACTAAAAACCTTGCCAAGTAACAATAAAAACCCTGTGGGACAAAAATACACCTTGGTCGAAGGAAAAGACACCTTGGTCGAAGGAAAAGAGCACAATGCACCTTTTACATTTGAGTATGACATGTGTGTGTTAGACTCCCCCTGACATCTACACCTCCCCCTGATACTTACATTAATCTAGGGAGCTTGGAAAGTTTTCGCATTCCTATGCTTTTCACATGTTTCTCAAATGTGTCCTTAGGCAATGATTTGGTGAACAAATCTGCCACATTCTCCTCAGACCTTACTTGATTCATTTGAATCTTGAGAAGAGTCTGTTGTTGCTGATTGTAGGATAACTTTGGCGATATGTGTTTTGTGTTATCACCCTTAATATAACCTAGCTTCATCTGTTCGATGCAAGCTGCATTGTGTTCGATGCAAGATGCAAGTAGTATTCTAATCTACTTAAAATAAAAACAAAACAAATAAAACTATACACAATGATCGACTTCTCTAACCTAGACCAATACCACTCGGAAATTACTAAGTGTAAAAACAGAAAATCCATTTCAACATGCTACAAAAATGTGCCCATCTTAAATGCCTAGATAAGAGCTCAAATGAAAAGCTGTCACGGTCCAATCCATTTATCTGATCCGTTCTTTGAATCAACTCACACGTGCAAATTAACCATTACTCATAGCAATTAACACGTAATTTCCAGAATCATTTAATCATTAAAGCATGATTTTTACCACTCTTTAGAACTAATTACTACTTGTTTAACTCAGCGTCTTAACAAATAACAATTACTCTTGGCAAATTAAGTAAACACACAAGAACTCTCACCGTTATTCTAGCATGCAAACTTATGAACCTAACTCTGAAAATTACCTAAACACGAAAAAGGGCACAAGATTGTAACATGCATCATAAAAGAATTCTCGAAATTAACTCAATAATAAACTGAAAATCTCAAAAATATTAAAAAATATTCTGAAAATCTCATGTCTCCAATTACACAACTCGCAAATTGAAACACACAAAACCGAAACAAAAATTATAAGTAGAGTCATAGTTACACTTTGAAGCTTTCCTCAGCGGCTTAGCAACAAGGTGATGAACTTGTCTCTGCAATGGTGGTGGAGCGTCCTTGACTCAGCGCCTTAGAGCTTTGTAGATTGATGAATGGATGGTGGTCACGGTCTTGTAGGAGATGGAGGTTTGAGGAGTGAATTGGGTAGTCTTGGAATGGTTTTTTGGCTAGAAAGTGATAGGCAATGAATTATCTTGGCTGGGAAGTGATCTTGGCTGGGAAGTGATGCAAATTATGTTCTGGATGTTGCCTATTTATAGGGGAGCATTGGTTGCCTTTTCCAGCTGAAACGTCTCCTTTATGGCCTTAAATCCTCTCATAATGGGGCAATTCTTTTAATTTCCAAGCTGAAACGTCTTTCTCTTATTTATTTTCCAGCTGAAACATCTTTCTCTTTTATTCCTCAACTGAAACGTCTTTTCTGCTTTATTTCCCTTCTTCATTGCTTGGTCAACCTGATTTAATAAAGGGCAGAAAATTAAATTCTTTTAGAGAAAATAAAAAGAATTAAAACAATTTAATTTCAGAAAAATACTCCCATAAATCTATCTTAGGCCCATAGATTTGCATGACGGTGAGGAATCCTGATCCAGCTAGGATTCTTCATGAATTTTTCGTTTTCTGCCTATTTCACTCCAAACACTCTACAAGACTCTTAAAATGACTCGATGATTCAAAACACGAAACTTAAGGGAGAAACAAGGCTAAAATGGGGCACATATTCAATAATATCGTCACACTTTTTGGTCCTATCAACTACCCCACACTTAGCTTTTGCTAGTCCCTTAGCAAAACAAAAATACAAAACAAAACAACGACTCGACAAAAAACAAGTAAATGACTCTACTTCCCCTAACTGTTGTCTCAGAGACTCCAAACTCATGGCTTTCACGTTAAACACTTAATCAAAATCGCATAGATAATTCCATGATTAATAAACATGTGACACTCATATGACTAAGCAAGATATGGAGAACTTACGTTATATAGTGAATGATAGCATGTTTTGAACAAGTCCAATCCAAACTCACAAGGCATACTCTCGATTTTTCTCTCAGAAATGGCTATGCTTAAAAGCTTCACACTCAAGTATATGCAAGAGAACAAATTGTAAGGCAACAAACAGCTTGCATATTTCATCAATAAAAGCATTTTGTGAAGATTTATTAAAGACCTCATGAAATGACTAAGTGCACAAATGGACCTAAACCATAAGCTCGACTGCGTAACTGACTCCACTAACCAAAGACGGCCCATCTCAAGGATCAAGTAAGCACTTAAAATAGGTTGTAATGGGGCTAAGCTAGGGTTTTCGAAATGAAGATTAAGGATACAAAAATCCTAAGGACCTAGCAGAGCATATATGGACCACCTTATGTCATCATTTTTGTACGCCAAATATCATTGTTTTGGGCTAAACCTTCACTCTAACCAACATGGGAATGGACAAAGGCATAATTTTCAACTTTGAGCCTTCTACAAATTTGAAAGTCCAAAACCACACTTCAACAATTTCCCAAGAGTTTTCTTTTCAATTTGTCTTCTCTATTGCCGTTTTTCTTTTTTTTTTCTTTTTTTCATTTTCTTTCATTCATTTTTCACGGCAATCTTGTTTCTTTTTCTTGGTTTTTCCCCACCCTACACTTGTCTTTTATCGTCACCCCTACACACTATGTCATGCTCTACTAAGTCCCTAAGACAAGGGTAGAGATATCCTGTACTAAGCTCATGGTAGGGTGGTGAGGGTGATGAAACAAAGGTTTTCAACGTAGGCTCAAAGGGGTTCATTCTAAGGAGTCCCATGACGGGCACAATTGGGTACACATGCTTGTTTGTCTATGGTGGTTACCCTAATGCCTTCTATCCTATCCAGGATCAATGCATATTATGGCATAGAAGTTTTGACAGTCACAACAGCCGAGTTCTAGTACTCTGTAGTCCATTAAAATCTATGGCACATGATCATTGGATTTTCAAAGAATGATGAGGTTTTGCAAATACAGCCACGAAATTCTAGAATTATCAGTTAAGCACTCAAAAAGAAAGTATTTTAGCTCAACAACTCACTTTGGGTCAAATGAATCAGACTTAATCCTAGCATGCTTAATGAACCAAGTTACAATCCTATCTCAAATCTTCATACAAGCATCACAATGTCGATTAACCACAGAATTCAATCAAGTCATATCTCGATTGTGAAAACCTTCAGCCATGAATTCAGAGACATGTTCATCCTAGACGTTAGGGGCATCCTAAGACTCAAACACACAAAAAGACTATAAAACCAACGTTTTTTTTTTTTTTTTTTTTATAACTAAAATAAAGGTGTAAACCCAAAATAAACTAAACTAAAATAAAAGTGTAAACCCACCCCACACTTAGAATCTACATTGTCCTCAATGTAGGCAAGAAATATGGTATATAGACCCTAAATATGGGGGGCTACGAAAAAAAGGTAAAATAAACAAACAAACAAAGACACAAGTACAATTCAACCTAAGCAAGTGAAGGGAATGGGATCGAAATTTCAAACTCTGGTTGATGGCTCCTCCACAACTTCGATTTGAAATGGGTTGCCTCCCATGCAGCGCTTTAAATTTATAGTCCTTCAGCCTGGACTCTTCTCCTTGTTCACACGTCAAGGGGTGCCTCCTGAGGGGTATCTCTTCCAAGTGTGCTCCACCAAGGATTCGTAGTAGGGCTTGAGACGATGCCCATTTACCTTGAACTCCTTCCCCGTCTTCTCACTCTTGATCTCTACAGCACCATGAGCAAACACATTTGTAACTATAAACGGGCCAACCCAACGAGAACGAAGTTTTACCCGGGAATAGCTTAAGTCTGGAATGGAATAACAGAACTTTCTGGCCCACTTGGAAGTTTTTTCCGCGAATCATTTTGTCATGGTAGGCCTTTGTCTTCTCCTTGTAGATCCATGAGCATCGTAGGCCTCATTCCTTATCTCCTCAAGCTCATTTAGCTGTAGCTTCCTATGTAGGCCCGCTTCATCATAATCCATGTTGAACTTCTGGACAGCCCACCAGGCGTTGTGCTCTAGCTCCACTGGAAGGTGGCATGCCTTTCCGTAGGCCAACCTAAAGGGAGACATTCCAATAGGTGTCTTGTAGGCCGTTCTGTAGGCCCACAATGCATCATCCAATCTCTGGCTCCAATCCTTCCTTGTCGGGCCCACTGTCTTCTCTAGTATCCTCTTGATCTCCCTGTTGGATACCCTGCTTGGCCACTGGTCTGAGGGTGGTAGGGCGTTGACACCTTTGGGTTACCCCATACTTCTTTAGCAAAGCCTCTATTGTACGGTGCAAAAGTGAGAACCTCCATCACTGATTAGCACACATGGCACTCCAAACTTGGAAAATATGTTATTTCAAGAAACCTGCAACCACTTTGAATCGTTAGTCCTGTGGCTTTGCTTCCACCCACTTTGATACATAGTCCACAACCAATAGTATAATAAAAACCATTTAGACGAGGGAAATGAGCCCATAAAGTCAATGCCCCAAACATCAAAAATTTCTACATTTATTATTGGGTTCATGGGCATTTGATCTTTTGGGCCAAGATTACCAGTCCGTTGGCACCTATCACAAGAAAACAAAAACAAGTTTGCATCCTTGAAGATGGGCCAATAAAATCCACAATCTAAGACTTCAAGGCTGTTCTACGAGGCCCAAATGGCCTCCACAAGCCTCACTATGGCAAAATGACAGAATTGACCTATGCTCAGACTCGGGACACATCTCCTAATGACTTGGTCACTACAATGTTTCCATAAATAGGGCTCATCCCAAATAAAGTGCCTAGCCATTTTCTTCAATTTACCTTACTAGCTTTGGAAAGTGTATCAGGAAATGTCTTAGTGACTAAATAGTTAACTATGTCCGCCATACCAGGGCACACTAACCTCTATCCCAAAGAGCTGCTCATCTGGGAAAGTTTCCTGTAGGGGCTGGATGTCTTCCTCATGTATTACCTACTCAAATGGTCCGCCACACACATTCTCGCTGCCCTTCTTGTCCTTGATCTCTAGGTCAAACTCCTGAAGCAACAGATCCATCGAATCAATCTGGGCTTGGCCTCCTTCTTGATCATCAGATATCTCAAGGCTGCATGGTCAGAGTAAACAATTACTTTAGAGTGCAATAAATAAGAACGAACTTATCTAAAGCAAAGACTACAGCTAAGAGTTATTTTTCAGTGGTGGAGTAGTTGAGCTGGGCATCGTTGAGGGTCCGAGAAGCATAGTAAATAGCATAGGGCTTCTTATCCTTCCTCTGGCCCAACACAGCTCCAACAGCATAGTCCGATGCATCACACATAAGCTTGAAGGGTAGACT